>PVKB01004912.1:0-119047 GCA_004027205.1 Ctenodactylus gundi | reverse complement strand
AAAAAAAAAAAAAAAGAAAAAGAAAACTGAAATTTAAAAGGGGATAGGGATGAGTTCACAGTGTGAAGGCAGTAATAATCCTGTTTGTTAACGAAGCTTCAAGCCACAGCAAAAAGAAAAAAAATTTTGAGGCAGGGCCTGCCTCCCAAATGTAGGCATAAGAGGCATGTGCCACCACACCTGGCTTATGTTGTACTGGGGAATCAAACCCAGGGCCTGTGCTTCCTGGGCAAGCACTCTAACCACTGAGTTACACCCTCCTCCCGAGCAAAAATATTTATGTGAAGAGATAAACAGAAAAGTCCCTAGCAAGAGTAAGATATTTCAACATCTCTATCTCTGTAACTTGCAAAAAAAAAAAAAAAAAGTAGAATTTTCCCTTCAAAAAAAATACACATGTATAAGATATATATACATGTAAGATATATATATGTGTGTAAGACATACATATATTTGAGCAATGCTATAAACCATACATTCTTTTCACATAAACATGATATATTCAATATGACATACCACATCCTGGACTACAAAATATGACATGAATTTTTAAGAATCATACAAAGTATGTTTTCTGACTACTTTAGGGAAAAAGGTATAAAAATCATGACATAAGTTTTGCTTAAAAAATTATAAAACAATGTAAATCTAAAATAGATACAGAGCAATAAACAGAAGCAGATAAAAAACTGAAAAGAAACACAGAAAACTAAGTCAAAGCTGGATCCTTGGTAAGAAAGATCAATACAGTTACAACTGCAAGCTAAATTGTTTTCATTTTAAAGGAGAAAATAAAAATCACTAGAATCAGGAATAAAAGAGAATTACCAATATAGAACCCCAAAATATTAAAAGATGATCATTAGTAACTTTATACAGACCTGAAACTCAACAACCTAAATGAAACAGAAACATTTCACGAAAAATATAGCCTTTCAAAATGGGCACAATGAGTGCTCAAGCTGAAAAGTACTTGCCCAGCACGTGGAAGGCCTTAAGCTCAATCCTCTGTACTGAAAATAAAAAGATGAAACAAAAACTGAAGAGTCCTCTAAGTTGAAATTCACTTATCAAACTCTCTAAAACAGAAAATTCTAGGCCTAGATTTTTTTCATCAGTAAATTTCATCAGACACTATGAGAAAAAAAAAAAAAACAGTATCAATCTCACACAAACACTATTGCTATAAAAATTACAGAAGACAGTACTTTCCAAATCATTTCCTTACTTCAGCATGAAGACCAACGACTAACAATACGAACACCTGGGCTACAGGAATAGCACAGTAGTTAGAGCACTGGCCTAGCACACAAGCTCCTGGGTTCAATTCACTAGCACCACATTAACTGGGTATGGTGGCACACACTTGTCAGCACAGTACTAGAGAACCTGAAGCAGAACTGCCTTGAGTTCAGGGTAAGCCTGGGCTGCACAGTAAGTTCAGAACTAGCCTGGACTACAAAGCAAGAACTTATCTCAAAAGAAAGCTCTTAAAAAAAAAAAAAAAAGATAATTGCGACAAAAAGTCCTGGCTTCCTACAAGTCCCACATATTTTAAAGGTGACTGCATCATGAAAGCACTATACTCGGGAGCAGCAGAAGGTAAATGTGCTGCCAGAAGATGGGCCTGGTAGAGATAAGTCGCCGAGAACATGGCACTAAAGGTTGTATTCTTACCCCATCACTTCGCCCCGCCCCCCCATGCTCCCCGCCCATCATAATACGAACAAGTTATTCCAAGAGGCCATTCAACTATGTCATTTCTGCCTTGAGACTAGCCTACCGTGGACTGAACCCACTGAAACTGCAAGCTAAAATAAATGTCTTTAAGTCGCAGATTTTTTTTCTCAGTAACAGAAAGATAATAATATCCCTCAAAAACATACGCAAAATTTTTCAAATTATTAAAATACTAATTCAAAATCAGCAACATATAAAGAATATGCCATAAATTTAAGTGTATTCTATGAATAGAAAATTAGCATAACATTCAAAATAATAAAATTCATCATATTCTTATTTTATTTGTTTTTCTGAGACAGGATCTCCACTCTATAATCTAGGCTGGTCCTTACCTCAATATGTAGCCCAGGCTGGCCTTGGACTCATGGCAGTCCTCCGGCACCAGCCTCCTGAGTGCTGGAATTATAGGCATGCACCAGCATGCCCAGCATATGTGGTGTTGGGGAACTGAACTCAAATACTTAGCACTTGCTGGCAAGTGCTTTAACCACTGAGCTATTCCTCCAACCCCACTGTATTTATTTTTTAAATGTATCATTTTCATGGATACAGAAAAGGCAATTGAGAAAACATGGTTAAGATATAAGCTCTCAGATAACTAAGACTGAAGCTTACTCATACTGTGTATTAGGCTTTTATATTCTACATTTTTGATGCTCTGACATCTTAGTGCCTTGCTGACCTTGGAAATACTGTCCTTCCCATGGCTAATTGTGGAGATAGCAAACAACCTAATAACCTACCTATTACATACCTTTCCTATACAAACCAAGAAATCTAGGAACTACACTATATCTAACCATGAACGAAAAATATTCCATGAAAAGCCTTAGCAATTATTCATAAATACTAGGAAAGAACTCTAACGAATAACGAATAACAACTCCACTGCAAAACTGTCACCCATGACAAGACAATCTAAGTAATCTTTCCCCCAAAATTAGAATTAATGTGACTTAAGTACAGCTGTAACACAGAAATTCTACTTCTATATAATTAAAATACTTAATTTAAAAATAAAGTTTTTATACTAGCATCAGAAAGTTTAAAAAAGTTTTGTTTTGTTTGCACTTGAGACAAGGTCCCACTCTGTAGTCCAGGTTGATCCTGAACTCACTATGGAGCCCTGGGTGGCCTTGAACTCATAGCAGTCTTCCTGCCTCAGCATCCTGAGTACAGAAGTTACAGGTATGCACCACTGTAACATGGTGCTGGGGGACCAAATCTGGGGCCTCGAGCTTCCAAGGCAAGCGCTCTCTGATCAATGAGCTACTCCCCTAGGCCCAAAGCAAATTATTTTTGAATAGGTTAGAACCATATTTTTTAAAAAGTACAGTATCAGAAAGCAAAATACTTGAAAATAATTTGAAAATAGCAAACAAGACCAAAGAAAAGCTTAAAATACTGTTCAGAAAAAAAAAAAAACTAAACCTAAATAAATGGAAAGATTTAATACCACAATAGATTCGATATTATTATGATGTTTATGATGTCAATTCTCAAACTATCAAGCACTTATAGCCATAATATGAATGACCTATCTGGAGGCTATGGAAAAACCAGTAGTTACATAAAAATGTGAAGGACTTAGAATGTGCAAACAATCTTGAAAATAAAAGATAGGGGCTGGAGGAATGGCTCAGCAGTTACAAGCACTTGCCTAGCAAGTGCTAAGTACCTGAGTTCAATTCCCCAGCACCATGTAAGCTGGGTGTAGTGGCTCAAGCCAGCACTCAGGAGGCTGACGCAGAAGGACTGCCTTGAGTCCAAAGCTGGCCTGGGAGACACAGTGAGTTCAGGTCCAGCCTAAACTACAGAGTGAAACCCTGTCCCAAAATAAAAAATCAAATTAAATAAAATAAAAAGGAACAAAGGAAGAACGAAGGAAATAAAAGATACGGGACTTATAATTCTGATTTCAAGACTTGTTTTATTTTTGGCAGTAAAGAGAAATGGAATTCACAGGCACACTATGACTAAGCTATATCCTTTCAATTTTTTTATTTTGAGACAAGATTTCACTAAGTCTAAGTTGGTCTTGAACTTGTTATTCTCCTACTTCAGCCTCCAAAGCAGTTGAGATTATAAGCATATACCACCACCCATGACTGTAAAACTCATTGTAAAAAGTAACTAAAATGGTGTGATGATATAAGGCTACAAAAACAGATCAATGGAAATGCAAAAAATGAAGCATACAAAAAAAATAAGTTGAGCTATATCATGGACCTAAATATAAGTCAGCAAAAACAAGAACTTTTAGAAGAAATAAAGGAAATTACCTTCATGACTTCAGGGTTAGGCAAAAGTGTCTTAGCTCACAGTAAGCAATAACTATAAAAGAAAACACTGACAAATTAGACTTCAACAGATTTATATGTCTGCTCATCAAAGGGCACAACTGAAAAATAAGTAAACAACATAGACTTGGGTAAAGTACAAAACATTTATCTAACATAGGACCCCAGTATCTAGGACATATAAAGACCTTCTGGAATTTATAACAGGAAAGAAAGAAGCTAAAGGTTTGAATAAACTCTTCACAAAAGAACTCATAAATGGTCCATATACAAATTAAAACATGTTCAGTATCTCTAGTCGTTGGAAAATGTCAATTATTACCACATGATACCACCTGTGGCCCAGACAAGATAAAGACAGTCAGATTTACATTCCTGGATGAAACAATAAAGACCTAACAAAATGAATGATACAACACAGTGATACCTAAGAGACAAGAAAACAAATGACACAAGCCACACAGGTGCCCAGCTTACTGCCTTGAATGTGTGTTTCCGGGCTGCAGGACAGCAAGGAGGAACCCAGACAAAGCCTGTGATCTCCCCAAGTTGAACAAACGGAGCAGGGAGTCCAAGGAAGCCAAGGTGGCTAGAGCTCACAAGGGAGACCAGCACTGAGCAGAGAGCTGGAGAGAGAGAGAGAAATGAAGAGATCTACAAAGGTTCACCCTAAAAACTTTCATTTGAATAACAAATCAGCACTTGCACGTGAGGGACCTACTAAAGGTCACAAAGAAAAATGAGTTAAGAGGGAATAATACCCAGAACTTACATAGGGAGTAAGTGCAGCACCTGTTTCCTAAGGCCAAAATGCAAAACTTCGTAATTTACAGAGTAATAAGATAGGAAAAGCTTCGGAACAAGGAAAAAGTTAACTCTAAACGCAACTTTAGCCCATTCAAAGAAAACAAAAAAGCAAGAATCAAAAGGATAAACTGTTTCCCACGAGTTTAACCATGACACAAAACAAAGTCCAGAAATAATCACAGGCACACAGAAAAGGAAAGCCAGGCACAGTGATGCACCCTGGTAATTCCATGTAATCCTAACATGACGAAGGCTGAAGCATGAGGATCTGAAATTCAAGGTCAAAATAGTAATTAGTGAGATCCTTAAACCAGGTGGTGGAGAAGGGGAGATAAGGTAAAATTCATTAACGACTAAATATCATTAAAAATTTCTAAGAGTTATGCAGGGGTAAAATTGGGACACATGGCCTAGGGCTATAACTCCTGTATTCTAGGAACCTAAGTCAGGAGAATCACAAATTTGAGCCTAGATGGGGCAAGTCAGAGAATTAGCAAGAATCTGTATCAAAATAAAAAATAAAGTCACAGATATAAAAATAAATAGATAACAGAAATGCAACTCAGTGCAAAGACCCTGGATTCAATCCTTATCTTCTCCCCTGCCAAATAAAAACATAAGAAAAGCAAGAAATTCTACCCTGAAACAAGGAAAAAAAATGCACCAAGCCAACCCTAAATTATTAAATTGAGAGTTAAGTCTTTAAAATAATTATTATAGAAGCTAAGTGTGGTGGCACACACCTGTAATCTCAGCACTCTGGAGGCTGAGTTCGAGGCCAGCGTGGGGTACACAATCAGTTTAGAACCAGTCTGGTGTCTCACAAAGTGAGACCCTGTCTCAAAAATAAATTAAGTAATGAATTAAATAGTCATTACAGTAGGATTATAAACTGGCATAACCATTACAGAAATCAGTATGGAGATTCCTCAAAAAACTGAAAACAGACATTCCATTCAATCCAACTATGTCTTCTGGGTATTCTCCTGGGTATCTTTCCAAAAGAGTCAAAGTCATCATATAACAGACATATGCATACCTACGTTTAACACAGCACAACTCTTTTTATTTTTAAAATACACATCAGCTCTTTTATGTATGTATGTACGTACGTACGTATGTATGTATGTATGTATGCATGTATGTTATTTAGAGACAGGGTCTCACTCCTGTAGTCCAGACTGGTCTTGGACTCACGGCAATCCTCCTGCCTCAGCCTCCAAGTGCTAGGATTACAGAGGCCTACACCACCACACCAGGCTTTATGTGGTGCTGGGGAATCAAATGCAAGGGCTTGTGCTTGCAAGGAAACTGTTTTAACCACTGTGCCATTCCTCCAACTCCCGCAACACAACTCTTAAAAAGCTAAATCCTAGAAGCTGCTGATATGTCCGTCGACAGATTAATGGATAAAGAAAATATGGTACTTATATACAATGGAGTATTGCACTGCCACAAAGATAAATTTGAATCATCTGTAGAAAATGGATGCATCTTGAGACCATCATGCTTAGCAAAATAAATCAGACACACAAGCTTAAATATCAAATGGTTTCTCTAATACAAGATACTCAAAGTATAAATAAATAAAACAGGCAAATAAGAGTGATGATAGGAAACAGATAAATTTATGAATAAGGAGATGGGATGTGAAGAGGGGTAACAGTATGAAGGGGGAAGGGAATTAAAAATGATAAAGAGGCGACACGCACATTTATCAGTTCCTCAAGCTGAATATAACTATTTGTATCACAAATACATACTAATAAAAAAGAATGATTTTTGAGGGAAAAAGCATTATGATCGTATTTTATACAATCACAAAGTTACAGGAAGCTAAGTAAGTATACAGAAGTGAACTGGATGTAGTGGCCTAGACTTATAATTCTTAGCATTCTGGGAGGCTGAGACAGGAGAATCACAAATTCGAGTCCCGCTGGAGCAAGTCAAGAGAATTAGCAAGACTGTCTCAAAATAAAAAGGGTAACAGAAACGCAGCTGTGTGCAAAGACCCTGGGTTTGATTCCTATTCCACTACCCCAACAGCTATACACATCTGTAATCTCAGCTACTCAGGAAGCTGAGGCAGGATCTCAGGTTTGAGGCAAATGAAATGAAAAGCGGGCAATTTAATGAGATTGAGTGACATCCTCTCTCAAAAATTAAAAGGATAGGAATGCAGCTCAGTATTACCTAATTCAATCCCTAGTACCAGTAACAGAAAATATAACATCAAAAAATGCACCATATTGACAGAAGGAATCAAAGAAAATCTAAATGCAATGGCATACATGTCCATGAATTAAAGACACAATATGCCAAAGACGTCAATTTTCTCCAAATTAACATTCAAGTTGAATACAAATCTTATCAATAAGTGGGATTTTTATATATATACATTATTTTTAAATGTATGTAAATACATGTGGATATACATACATGTACTTGCATGCAAACATGTGTGCTCATATCCATGTGGGATGTTCAAAACACTAAAACAACGCTGAAAAAACTAAGATGCAGCCACCCTGATCTCAAGTTATTATATAACTGCAATAATGAACAATATGTGAATTGTCATAAGGATACACACACACACGGATCAGTACAAGAGAAAATTCAAATTTACACTCTAACAAATGTACCCAGCTGAATTTAACCAATGGTGCAAGAAAAGGAGGAAAAATAAGACACCTCAAAATATTAGTGGATGGTGGCTGGAGGAATGGCTCAGCGGTTAAAGCGCTTGTCTAGCAAGTGCTATGTCAAGCATTAAGTACCTGAGTTGATTCCCCAGCAACACATAAGCTGGGCGTGGCGGCGCACACCTGCAATCCCAGCACTCGGGAGGCTGAGGCAGGAGGATTGCACTGAGTCCAAGGCCAGCCTGGGCTCCATAGTGAGTTCCAGACCAGCATGGGCTACAGAGCAAGACCCTGTCTCCAAAAAAAAAAAAAAAAAAAAATTAGTGGATTGTGTTCTTGGATACTTACAAGCAAAAAAAAAAAAAGACCCCACTGCATACAGTATACAAAAATTAACTCATTTCAATGTACAGCAAAACAAAAGCTAAAAAAGTTTGTAACAATAACACCTCCCCCCAATACGCACAAAATTTTCAGAATCTAGCACTAGGTAAAACGTTGCCAGACATCCATCCGATACCAAAAGCAAAACCCCCAGAAAAGGAAATTTTTTTAAGTTGGACTTAATCAAAATTAATAAATTTGGGGGTGGAAATGTAGCTCTGTGATGAAAGTGTTTTGCCTGGGATACATGAAACCCACAGTACTTCAAATCCTCGGCACTGCAAAAGGAAAAAGAAAATCACAAGGCAAATAACCAAGAAAGTAAGGCCCATTCAAATACAGACAGGTAGATAAACGGAAAACATTCCTAGAAAAGACCTAATGGCAGATCTACTAGACAAAGAATTTAAAACAACTATCAAGAGACAAGGATGTTAAGTCAAGAAAATAATGTATGGCCAGGCCCAGAAATGCAGACCTGAAATCCCAAAACCTCTTGCCTAGGCACTTAACAATTCACCAAGACCCCATCTCAGAATGAAAACTAAAAGTGGGCTATAGATGCAAAGGCTCAATCCCTACTACTACATAAAGCAGGCATAATCGCACATACCTGTATTCTCCGCTCTCAGGGGATGAGGCAGAAAACTGCCATGTGTCAAGGCCAGGCTGGCCTACATACTGAGCTCAGGCTAAGCTTCCATTACAAAGCAAGACCCTGTCTTTAAAAAAGAAAAAAAAAAAAAATCCTAAGGGACCTGCAAGACTGCAGAGTCCAACACTGGATATGACTCCTATCCAGAAGAGTAAAATGGGGACAGCAAGAATACCGGAAAAAATAAGCACAACACTTAACAAATCTGATGAAAGACGTAACTATAAGCAGGTGGCACAGACCTATAATCCCAGCACTTGGGAGGTTAAGGCAGGAAGATTCTTTGTTCAAAGCTAACCTAAACTACACAAAACTTCTCTCAAAACAATGCAAAAAGAGAGACAAAAAGCCAAGAAGCTGAAAGAGCTAACACAAACGCCAAGTATATCATAATCAATCTTTTGTATGTGTTACCACCAGAGGGAAGGTTTCAGAATCAAACTCTTGGGTGCTCTACTAATGAGATGCATTCCCAACCCACTGTTTTTCTGTTTTAATTTTGAGACAGGGTATCACTAAATTCCTCAGGCTGGTCTCGAACTTGTGCTCCTCTTGCTTCAGCCCCCTCAAGATCACAGGCATGCACAAAACCTGTGCAATCAAACTTAAAAAGACAGACCTGAGCACAGTGGCCTTTGTCTGCAATCCCTATAATCTAAAAGGGTGAGGCAGGAGGATTCAAAACAAGCCTAGGCAATTCAGCAACATACCATGAAACTCAAGGAAAAGCAAACTTAACTGAGGCCAGCACCACTGGCCAAGCCACCCAATCAAGCTTCCGCCACGGTCCTATACATTTCCCAAAATCCTATAAATGCCCTATACCCCTCTCTTGGGGTGCGACTGCCTGGACCCCCTTCCTTAGGGTCCGTGAGCCTCGCCCGGGAGCTCCTTTAATAAAGATGACCCAGACTTTTTGTTTCTGTCTGGCTTTTATCTTCACCGACGGCAAAACCTTTCATTTGGTGCGGAAACCCAGGAGGGTGTAGCTCCTCATCGCGAGGGTTTTAAACTCCCCGCCCGGCAGGTTTTAAGGTCCCCTCTCAGACCCGGACCGATCCTCCTCCGGACCAGCAGACGTGACGTGAATCCCTCTTGGCTTTCACGTGGACGCTGGGCGCCCATTCCGTCCAGACCGAATCTGAGTCGTGTACACGCCGGTCCTTCCGTTCCGTTCCGTTCCGGGCCCCCGGAATCGGGAGACACCCCATCGGGCCGGCTTGCCCTCATACTCGGAGGCCAGGCCTCCTCCGGCCACGCCTCTCTTTGGGTTCCGAGTCAACTGCAGGCGCGTTGAGATCCATGGGAAACTCAGCCTCGCCGGCTAGGCCCAAACTCCCTAGCCGCCCTCCTAGCCAGTCTTAAACTGTTCAGTGGCCAGGCCACAGAATCCTCTTGACCCCGGCTCCATACAGCCTCCAGAGGGAACTTTTGATTTTAATGTTCTCACGGATCCGACCAATTTCTGCATCCAGATAAAGAAATGGTCTCAATATCCATATGTGCAGGCATTCTGGGCATTCCGCTCCCGCCCCTCCCTATCCTCTCCCTGTTCCCCTGCCAGGTTCTCATGGTAAAAATTGCGCCTAAACGTTCTCCTGACCCTCCTGCCTCCCCCACCTTTTCCCAAGTCCCTGAGCTCCTAGGAACAACCCCAGTGCTGAAACTTCTTCCACGCCACACCCAACCACTCACTCCTAAGCCCTCGGCCCCCTCCCCTTCGAATCTCCTACTACTATCCTTGTCCCCTCCAGCCATCAAGGCTAAAAGGCTTGGTTGGGAGGGCACATGATTTCAACATGTTCCTTACTCAATTTTTCTCTTCTCAATCAGCCCAGATCGATAAAAGATTGTTTCCTCCAAATAGAAGCAGAAAAAATAAAAATAAAAAGATCTCATCTGTCTCCTGCAGGTTCTAGAGTGCACCAAGAAAAAGTTAAGGATCAGTGTTTCTGGGTTTGCAATTAAAAGATGGCTTTTAATGTTTCTGCTTCCGCAGGACTAGTAAGTTTTCAGGTTGATTTTATAATGTTTTGTTTTTGTTCTGGTAGGTCTAATAAAATTAGTAAGAGATAGGAAAATTCCTGACAGCCTTTTTTGTGCTCATCTCTGCCAGCCTCGTGCAGGCTGTGCCTAGAGCAGCTTTTTATTCTTTTTTCTTTTCCAAAAACCCTAGACCTAAAACCACGTGTCTGATCTCCATTTTTGTTAATGACCACATGTCTCGCGCCATCTTTGTTAAAGCAAGTGATTGGTGTCCATTTTGGCTGGAGATCACGTCTGACCACCATCTTAAAATGACATGATGCGTGCCATCATATTTAAACAAAATGGTCCCTTTTTGCCCTGATGGGCATCTGACCTTCTCAACCCCAAATATTATAATCCTCAAGCACCTGTTGTTCCTACTCTTCCAGTTTCAGTTCTGGTCCCTATTCTGGCTTCCCTCCTTCCCCTTCGTAAAATAGCACCAACCACGGTATGTTGCCATTCATTTCCTGACCTGGGAACTTGCTGGACTGGACTTTGCCCTACCATCCTGACTACCCTGTCTGCTGTAAAGGTTGCTGAACACAACCACTGGATTCACCGCTCTCAAATAAAGAAGGCCCACCAGGACCACTAATCATAAGTAACATTTTCATTATGCTTCCATGGGTTATTTATTGAGTGTCAAATTACAATTAAATTCTACTAATGTAAGACATTTTATTATAGTCAGAAATTATCATTTACTCAGGTTTCATTACTTATGTGATAAAGATTTCTTTCTATTCTGACCTGAAGTCTATAGACTGTTGCTTCCTGCCCCTTTTTGACGAAGAGTAAACTGCTAATTTGCCAGCTTGTTCTGTCTGATAGATACAATAAATTTTCATTCACAACAGTTACAGATAATACAAATGCCCATTTTGATCTAGACTGGCCAAAATAATAAACACATTTTTAAACATGGAGTTTTTTACAGTTGGTGTGTGCCAACGTAGTTTGTTGATAACACTATTTCTGGCAAAAAGTTCTTGTTCTTAAAGACACAGATGTAACATTTTTAAATATAAGGTTAAAATTAGAGATATTCTGCCTGTGAGGGGTCTGTCTCATTTTACAGTAGCTATACAGATTAATTTTGATTTGTAGATCACATCTCATATTCTGTTTCTTGGATGTTTTATTGTAAAATTAAATATTACTGTAAAAATCCAAAATACTCCTTGTTTCATATAATTAAAAAATGACTAAATTCACTTCAGAGCTTAAATGGTATTAAGCCTAAATTCATCGGTTAGTTATTCAAATAAACTGTTAATGTTTCCTAAAAAAATTGGTCTTTTGCTACACCTGAGTGTGGCCCCAACGTGAGTTACTTTGACAGTAAAACCTGGTTGTCTACAGGCTCACTCAATTACAATACAATTTTGTAGTTAGACCCGTTTTGAAAATAGATGTAAAAGCTAACAACCAACCCTAACTACTGAGCTTCTTATCATAGGACAGCCATTTACCCAGCTACACAATATAAGTTACTCCTTCTAAAAGGTGGTTTTTAACTCAGAACAGTCTCTAGATACTTTCATTAATACTGCTACCTTGGTCTTAGGAAAGAGGCTTAATTATGACCCTACAAGAATAAGAGGCTTAAATCAGCTTCTGAAGCAAAAGCCTAAAAAAATGTCAAGCTTGCCAGTGTGGCCTGAGATACTTTCGGTGCAAAAAGGAGGGACAGACTTTTGAAAAATGATTGTCCTGAGGCAAGCAAGCCTCTGCCATACCCTGCCCTGAATGCCAAGGTCCCCACAGGAGGTGGAACTGGCCTCTTAGACAGAGATCTAGGAGGACATCCTGCTCTCAAAGGGACAACTGATGGAGTCTGGGGTTACTGGCTTCCCTTAGCACCCTCATTTGAACTTCTACAAGCCCGAATGTAAGCTTCACAGTAGGGAGCCAAATGATAAACTTTATGACTGACACCAGACTTTGGTTCTCTATCCTAATTTCTTGTCCAGCGCCATGATCAGCCCAGTCAAAAAATACTCCTGTGACTTAATATTTTACTGTGCCTTTGAGTTACAAATATGGCCACTTTCAGACTGTTATTTCAACTAGACCTAAGTTAGATACCTGTGTATCAGTTTTACTGGCCTACAAGGGCTCCTGTCTGAGTAAAAAATCTTATAGTCAGATTTGTAAAATTAATGTAAAAAATTCTGTTTAACAAATATAGGTTTAAAAGTTAAAATGAAATGTTTTAATCAATGATACTAAACCATGTCATCTTCCCAGGATTTAAAACAAATTATGTATAACAGTTATCACTCTGGAGTATGAATCCAACAATCAGAGTTTCAATATAGCCCACAACTCGCTGGCCAGGCACCTAAATAGATCTGACCTCTTTTAAACTAAAAGTTTTGCTACTACTGTCCTTTAACAGGTTAATCATATCTAAGTCCATACAAAAAACAATAAAAAATATACTCTCCAAAGAAAAACTCTCCTCTCTATTATGGAAAATTTTATGATGATTCTGTTTGTACACAGTACAGTTTAATTATGTTAGACAAAGTTACTAACTTGACTACTGTACCTCAAAATTAAATATAGGCAATAATAGAGATTCAAGGATTTAAACATTTGCTTAAGAGAAGGGTGGAAATGTGACAGTGTATAAAAATATCCAACACTACGTATACTTTTGTAATTTTGTAACTTTCTGTAACCAAGCTGTAAAATGATACAACTCAGACCGCCAATATTTTAAAGTAACTCCATTCTGTGGTAATTATGCTATTCCGGGTATATGTTCTTTGTGTGAGTTACAGTTTACTGTGTAAGTTAGAATTTATAAGTCAGTCTGCTGTGAGTCCATCTTGTGAGGCCCGCCTGCCTCAACTTGGAGCCTTGCTTGTGCACTGAGCAGGATGGCTCTGGAATCTTGCCATAGGGACAGAGGCGTAACCTCTACCCCCTTCCTGCCTCCATGACAACAGCCCGTTGAGAGTCACCCTAACTCTCTACACCTTCTGAAGGATACTCCCAGTTATAGGGCCCCTTATACTAATTTTTTTGCTTCTGCTTTTAGCTCCTTGCCTTCTTCACATCCAAGAGGCCTCCTGGATCACGCGGTAAATCAGATGTTTCCCCACCCATACACAGCTCTCTCCACCAAGCCATCACCTTCCAACCTCCCCCTAATGATGACGCCCCTTCTCAGCAGGAAGTAGCAGAGGAGACTTGTCGCCATATATATATAACCAAAAAGGTCAGAATGATGGCCCGAGGGGAGAGGGAAAGAGAAAAACCAGCAGGGCGAGAGGCCCCCTGCCAGAAACAGCTTCTGGGCAACCGAAACTCAAGGACAAGGAAACTTAATTGGGGCCAGTGGCACTGGCCAAGCCACCCAATCAAGCTTCCACAGCAGTCATATACATTTCCCAAAATCCTATAAATGTCCTATACCTGTCTCTTGGGGTGCGACTTCCTGGACCCCTTCCTTGGGGTCCGTGAACCTTGCCCGGGAGCTTCTTTAATAAAGATGACCCAGGCTTTTTGTTTCTGCCTGGCCTTTATCTTCACCGACAACGAAGCCTTTCAATATTGTCAATGCAACCTCTACCAAAATCTCAACATTTTGTGGGGAAAAAAGATAAATCTTAAAATTCATCTGTAATCTCAAATGACACAGCTGGCACAATCTTGAGACAATAAATTTAGAAGAGACACTTTCGATTTCAAAATATACCACCAAAACCAAAGTACCCAAAACAATGTAGTGCTGACAAAAGGCAGACAAAACAGACCCAGAAATAACTCACTGAAGATGATTTTCTTTTCCTTTTAAACATGGAATGTTTCACGAGTTTGCATGTCGTCCTTGTGCAGAGGCCATGCTCATCTCTCTACTGTTCCAGTCACGGTATATGTGTTGCCAAAGAGAGCAATTTAGATGATTTTTGATAAAGATACCAAAACCACGCAACAAATCGCTTTGTTTGGAAGTCCTGACAGCCGCATGCAAAGGAATGAATTACTGGAGATCAAGCATGCACTAAGATGTGAAACTGCCAGGCGAGGTGGTGTGTGCCTATAAACCCAACACCTCAGAGGCTGAAGCAAAAGGGTCACAAGTTAAAAGGTCAACCTAAGCAATTCAGTGACTCAGCAAGACTGTACAATACCAAACAAGAAGGGCTGAAGATGTACCTCAGAGTGAAGCCATGAATTCAATCCACGGGACTAAGGGGGTTAATAAGAGACAGAGGTAAAAAAAAAAATACTGGATATAGTAAAGCATACACTTGTAATTCCAACTACTGGGGAGACTGAGGTAGAAGGATCACGAGTTTGAGACCAGCCTGGGCAACCTAGCAAAACTGTCTCAAAATAAAATTAATGCTGGGATATCGTGGTTCCTATCTGTAATCCTAGCATTGTAGGAGACTGAGGTAGAACGATCACAAATTCAAGCCTAGCAAATTTAGCAATGTAGCAAGACCTATCTCAAAATTTGAAAAAGGCCAAGCGTAAAGGCCTAGGTTCCATCACCCAGCACCACATATGCCAGGTGTCATGGGGTGTGCCTGAAATCTCAGCACTTGGGAGGCTGAGGCAAGATGATTGGCTTGAGCCATGAGTCCAGGGCTAGCCTGGGCCACACAGTGAGTTCAGGAGCAGCCTGGGCTAAAGAACAAGACCTTGTCTCAAAAAAGAAAAAGAGTTCATTCCCGGGTTTCGGCACAAAAAAAAAAAAAGGGAGAAAAAATTCCACACACATAAACAAATTTGGGCAAAAAAAATGTACACATTATCAAAAGTAATACTGAGTCTTTGGAAAGTAATAAAATACTAATCCTTTCATACCTTATACAATTATTTGTACAAGAGACAGAGAAATACTTCGACATACATTATCCACATATTAAAGAAGACAAGGGGGAAGAATAGCACAGCAGTTAAAAGGCTTGCCTAGCAAGTCTAATGCCGAGTTTGATTCCCCAGCACCATATAAGCTGGGCATGATGGCACACGCCTGCAATCCCAGTGCTCAGGAGCCTCAAGTGGAAGGACTGCCCTGAGTCCAAGACTAGCCTGGGATATAGAGTGAGACCCTGTCTAAGAAAAAAAAACAAAACAAAACAAAACAGATGAAGTATATTTGAAAAACAACTTAATTCTTCCCAAAAATATCCATTTCCAAAAGCAGTAAAACATCCATGAATATTATCAAAAAATGATAAAAGTATAGACATTAAAATTGTAGAAAATGTAGTTAGATTAATCTTCCATACAGAGATACAGCTCACCTTAAAGGAAACAGAAGTAAAGCTGAAACTTGGCATTTCTTTTTTTTTCCTTGCTTTTTTTGATTATTCACACATTTTTATTTATACACTTCTATGAGAACATTGTTTTGTTTTGTTTTGTTTGAGACAGGGTCTCTCTCTATAGCCCAGGCTGGTCCTGAACTCACAGGCGCAGCCCAGGCTGGTCCTGAACTCACAGGCGCAGCCCAGGCTGGCCTTGGACTCAGGATTATTAACCTGCCTCAGCCTCTGGATTTCTAGAATTAGAGGAATGCACCTCCACACCCAGCCTTATGTGGTGCTGGGGAATCCAATTCAAGGCCTTATGCTTGCAAGGCAATTGCTTTAACCACTGTGGCTTTCCTCCAGCCAGCCCTAGACATTTCAAATATAGACAAGCAAGGCCTGATGGCACAGGCCTGAATTCCCAACAATCTGGAAGGCCAAGAAGGATCACAAGTTTGAGGCCAGGCTAGGCAGCCTTAGCAAGACTGTTTTGAAAGAAGAAATAAAAATGGGCTAGTGATTTAGCTCGGTGTGAAAGCACTGGGCTTGATGCCTGATACCACAAAGGAAGGAGTGGTTCTGGGGATGCAGCTCAGAGAGAAGAACTCTGGGATTCATTCCTCAGCACTGCAGGGGAAAAAAAAAAAGGTCCTTATTTCACAGCCCCCTTCAAAAGATGAAACAACTGAAACAATACTCATAGCACCTGGCACCTGACAGTCCCTGGCACACGTAAGAGTGCCATGCTACCCTGAAGATATGAACACTGCATCTTAGATGGCAGAAAGAAATCTGAATTAGTAGAATTCATCTATTTCATCTGCTTCTAAAGGCCATGATTTTCACACACTTCTATACTACTGGGGTATCTCAGAGAACACCAATTATGGATGGCTTTCTACCTCCTTCCTCTTTAGAAATTATCCAGTTTGGACCAGTGGCACAGGCCTCTGACCCTAACGCTCTTTGAGGATGACGAAGGAGGATCACAAGTTTAAGTCTAGCCTGGGCAACTTACTGAAACTGTCTCAGAATCAAAAATGGGACTGGAGATGTAACTCAGAGGTAAAGTGCTTTCCTACCAGCAAGCACAAGGTCCTGAGTTCAATTCCTGAGCACCACATAAGGTGGATGTGATGGCCCACACCTATAATCTCAGCACTTAAAAGGCTGAGGCAGGAAGATTGCTGTGAGACTGAGAACAGCCTTGGCTACATAGGAGTTTAGGATCAGCCAGGACTACAGAGCAAGACTCTGTTTCAAAAAAATAAATAAATAAATAAAAATGGGCAAGGAATGTAGCTCAGTGCAAAGACCCTGGATATAACACAATGTAATGAAAAAAATCTGTATTTGTATGTGTATATGTATATTCAGAATATGGCAGTACCACACTGCTGAAATCACTGGGTTTGGGTTTGTTTTGTTTTTTTTTTTTTTTGGGGGGGGGTGGGTTGCTTAGTACTGAAGACCGAACCCAGCACCTTCTCACCCCTATTCCCAGCCTTTTATTTCAAATAGTGTCTCACTAAATTGCTAGACTTGAACGTTTGATCCTCCTTTCCCAAAGTATGCAGAAGTGTACACCACCACATCCAGATGTCTTTTCCCTCAGATATACTCTTTGCAGAGAAATTACATGTCTAATACTTTTTTTTTTATTCGCGGTCTTGCTCTGCAGTCCAGACTGGTCCTGTACTTACTATGTAGACCAGGCTGGCCTTGAACAAATGGCTATTCTTGGCAATCCTCCTGCCTCGGCCTCCCAAGTGCTAGTATTATAGGTGTGCACCACCATACCCAACTTCAAATGTCTGGTTCTTAAAATAATACTTCCAGTGAAAATATGGTAAAGTGGGGGAAAAAAAACCCTGCACTACCAGTTAAGAAACACTACAGGAAACTAGGAAACAGCTGATATTTAAGAATTAAAATGCCAATCATAAAAATAAATGGCAATCATGAGTTAGAGATACAGCTTCCTGACAGATGTTTGCCTGCATGTGCAAGGCCTGAGATTCAATCTCCAGTACCACAAAAAAGAGGTCATATCGTTTAGGTCTAGGGAGTAGGGCATTTGCACTGAAAAGTAAAGTAATATGAGACAAAGAATTCTAGTGCATATAATACACAAACTCTGTAGAGAAAGGAGACACAACAGGAGTCCGTACATGTTTGCTTATACATACATAAAGACACTAGGAGCCAGGAGCGGCAGCACACATTGCAACTTCAGCACTACTGAAAATGAAGGAGAATCGCAAAGCCTGAGTTCAGCCTGGGCAACGTGGCAAGACCCTGTCTTAAAATAAAGATAATTGGGGAGATAGTCTAGTACGAAGACTCTGGGGTTCAATCTTTACACCACCACAAATACACACACACACACACACACAAACACACACACACACAAACTAACAACCACCTGTAGGAAAACGTAAAAAGAAAAAAAAAACTAGTAGCAACGGGAAGCTGGGAAGCAAAACTAAACAAACTAGAAACAAATTTAGGAGAATTTTCCTGTTGTTTATGTGACGGCTGATTTGAACCCAGGGCCCAGTGCAAGTCGAGTGTTCATTTTACAGTGAATATAATATACCGCAAGGCCGTAGGGGAAGTAACTTTTACTGAGTACCTATTTATATTTTTTGAACTATATCATTACACTACTTTATAACAATGAATTAAGTTAAGATGTTTCAATAATCCACACAAAAAATGCAGGCTTAAATTAAGATAGTAGCAATACAGACAGAGAAATTAAAGATGCCTAGGGACCAAGGACAAGAAACATCCAGAAGGCAGCTGCATATATGAATCTAAAGGCTCAAAAAAATAAAAACTGAGGTGATACTGATGTTCAAGGACATCATATGCATGTATAAATTCACCAAAGAGTCAACCAAATAAACAAGTCAGAAAAACCACTCTGCAAATTAAATTTTAAAGAAAGTAATGACAAAAAGCACTTCAAAAGGCAATGTTGAGACACATAAAGAAAGGTTTCCAGAAACCAAAAGAAAGTTGAAAAAGAAGATGGCATAATCTGTGGAAGGATGGTTTCAAACATTGAAAATAAGGCAAGTAGAACTAAAACTGGAAAAAAAAAATTGGATTTGACCTTTTGGAGTTCACAGCAAAATTAAGAGTGGCAGAATTAATAGCCAAACGTAATAAGCTAAAGGGTGAGTGAATGTAAATCTGTAATATTTCATGTACTATGCCTCAAATATGCAGGAAAGGATTTGAGGCCGTCTACAAGGAGGCAATCAATATTATAACAATAAAAAAAGTATTAATACCAGTATGACAGACATCTACTGTTCATCTGCTTAATAACCATCACCCTTCTTTTGCAAACACACCCACCCCCCTGCATTAGGGAAACTGCTCTTACCCCTGACTCCAACTATGTAGCTCTAGTGAGGTTGCCATTCATAGTACCCTCCCCACTCCAGCCACAGGGATGATGGGTACATGATCCGAGACACTGTCAATCATAGTCCTTCTCAGGATTCTTCAAGACAGCCCCTTCTCCTGGTACAAGGGGCTGGGAAGATGAGAGCCAAAAGCTGCCAGCAGTCATGGTTCCAGCCTCATGTAGTAGATAGTCTGCAGTGTGAGAGAATGAAATCAACACGCAGAGAAACAAAGATAAGAGGTGAAATCCTAAATCCAATGGAAGGAGGAAGAGAAAAAATATACTAATATGAGATTTAGTACAGCTGATGTAGCTAAAGCCCAGACTTCGTTATGGGCTGCCTATTAGCCGCAAAAAGGAAAACAGAGTTTGTTTCATATATATATATATATATATATATATATATATATATCAAAAAAGAGAAAACACATCAGATCCTTAGAGGAGATTATCTTCTAGATGCTAACTATTAAAGACCTTTGTGTACATAAACCTTTCAAGGGTCACCAAAAGGTAAAATGGACAGTGACCACGATGAGAGTGTTACAGAATCGCTCATAGTGTCAACTAAGCTATCTTTCAATTATTAAGCACAACCAAGAGTCTTAGAATATAGTAGGAGGTTGAGAAAGTAGAGATATCGAATATACTTTTATTCTTCCAGGAAATTTGCTTATGGAGAAGACAAAAGGATAAATATGTAAAAAGAAAGAAATCTCTAGGAAATTCCAAAGTTCCATGAGCTAAATGCAAAAACTCAAGTAAAAACAACAGACTAAAGATAAAAGACATCACTAGTAGTTAATAAAACAGACCTTGACAAAAATGGCATAAAACCTCATCAAAAGCACCCAGGTAGAAAATTTCACCTAAAAAAGTCTGTCTTTCCCGAAACAACAAATGACAATAGTGAGATAATCCCAGCACTTGAGGCTGAGGCTGAAGCTCATTCAGCCTGGCTACCCTTTCTCACAACAAAAACAAAGTAGTCAAATTTAAAAAGATGTAACACAGTAGTAATGGTAATTCAGACCTGTAATCCCAGCTCAACTCAGGGGGGCTGAGACAGCATGACTGCAAGTTTGAGGCCAATAGGGTAAAACGGTGTGAGACTCTCTTTCCAAATAAAGTAACAGCCAAAAAGGCCAACCTTCCCAGCTAGAGGTGAACTACTCCACTGTCAAGAGCACACAAGTAGCTGTGCTGTAAGCTCTCAAAATAAAATAAGGGGATAGAGATGTAGCTTAGGAGTAAGGCACTTGCCAGGCATGCACAGGCAGTGTCAGAACCCCAGTATCAAAACCGAACAGGTGTAAAGACTCAAATACAAAAAAAAAAAAAGAAAGAAAAAAGAAAAGAAAAGAAAAGAAAAGAAAAAGAATGTAAGGGAAGACAGTGGCTGTGAAATGTAAAAATCTAGAAAGAGAAAGAAGCATGGAGTGGCCAGACATGGTGGTGCAACCTGTAACCCCAGCACTCTGGGAGGCTGAGGCAGAACATTTGAGAGCAGCCCCAAGTTTGAGAGCAGCCCCAAGTTTGAGCACTGGGTGGGCACCTTAGCAATTTGTTGAAAGCCTGCCTTAAAAACAAACAAGCCACAGCATGAGTGTTGATCAGCAGCAGAATGCATGCTTAGCACCTGGAAGGCCCTGAGCTCACTCTCCAACACCAAAAAAATTGAAAAAGCAGATAGGGATATACCTCAGTGGTGGTGAACTTACACCTTACACCTCCCAGTAAGCACCACACACTGAGGTGGTCCCACGCACAGGTAGAATACAGAAAATGAAGGTCTATATACATGGGTGATATACTTTCCAGTGAGGCTAAAAGCAAGAAACTGTATACAACCTAAAAAGCAATCAGAATATTCTCCCCTTCTCATTATATACTACCACATAACTGTCTCTCCTCTATCTACAGAACTGCAATGGCTAGTTTTCTGGAGAGGGTAAATCAGAAGAAATCTAAACTCAAGAGACTCTAGAACCTAGGCTTATCCTATTTAAAAAAAAAAAAAAAAGACTGGAGGGACAGCATAGCAGTTAGAGCTTAACAAGCACAAGGCCCTGAGGTCAGTCCTCCAGCACAACATAATAGTTGGTATGGTAGCACACACCTGTAATCCCAAAACTCAACAGGATGAGGCAAGACTGCTTTGAGTTTGAGGTCAGATACATAGTGAGTTCAGGACCACCCTGGTCTGCAGAGCAAGACCCTGTCTCCAAAATAAAGTAAAATATTAAGTCAAAGCCTAATTGTACATACTCAAATCTCACACCCAAAAAATATTGGTAAACAGGTTTGTCAACCTCCAACAGATTACTGCGAATATTGCTCTGCATAAACTGAGAAGCCAACTAGATCACCTACAATGAAGTCAATAAAACCAATAATCCCTACCCACAAAGAGCTTCCAGAATTGAGTCACCAGGTATTTATCTTAATTTGAGTAGTTGGCTAAGATGCACCGGATTTTAATACAAAGTCTCCAACAAGAAAGAGACCAGCCGGATACTGTAGCACATGCCTGAAATCCCAGTGCTCTGGGAGGCTGAGTCAGGAGGAGCATGAGTTTGGGGCCACCTTAGACCCTCTGTCTCAACAAGAGACAGAGAGAAAAAAAGAAAAATAATACAAAGGCAAAGTATCCCAGGAGCAGAACAAAATGCAGATAACTTTAAAAAAATGCAACTAATAATATTCAAGTTCAGTGAAGATACCGTATATAAGAATTAAAAATAGAAAACTGGCCATGCACAGTAGCCTACACCTATAATCTCAGCTACTACGGGAGGCTGCATCAGATGAACCCAAGTTTCAGAGCAACTTAGACACTATCTTAAAATAAAAAATAAAAAGCAGCCAGGCTTGGTGGCATAGACCTATATTATAATCCTAGTACTCTGGGAAGCTGAGACAGGAGGATTGCAAATTTGAGCCCACCCTGGATAACTCAGTAATTTAGAAACACTCTCTCTCAAAATCAAAATTAAAAACAAATGGGGCTGGGCATGTAGATTAGTATGAAGGCCTTGGGTTGGATCTACAGTACAAAGAAAGAAAATATACAAAAAATAAGAAAATAGAGAGGGTTGGGGATGCAATGCAGTGGTAGAAGCTTACACAACTCATAGGAAGCCTTAGGTTTAATCTCCAGCACTACAAAAACAAAACAAAAAGGAACAGAATAACAGAACTTGAAACTTTAAGAACTGAAACTAAAGTAACGGAAACACCTCAGACAGACAGACTGAAAGAAAAAGATTTCAAGAGTCAAATGCAAAATATGCTGGGTGTGATGGTGTACACCTGTAGTTCCAGCTACTTGGGAGACTGAAGCAGGAGGATATTCAGTACGAAGCCAGCCTAGGCAACTTAACAGGACCCTTTCTCACAGTAACAGCTGGGAATATAGCATTGCCTGGCTTCAATCTCCAATACTAAAAAGTCAATTCACAGGGTTTAAAGAATAAAGAAAAAAAGCAAACTATGAGTACAAAACTGAGAATACTATCGAAAGAAATAATTCAAAAATATTTTCCCTGGGCTGGGGATAGAGCTAAGTGGTTACAGTGCTTGCCTAGCATGCACAAGGTACTGGGCTCAATACCCCAACACCAGATAAACATTAAACTGGCATTAATTTCAGGCCTGGGAGGCAGGCAGAAGGATTGTCATGAGTGCAAGCCCAGCCTGGGCTACAGAGTCAATTCCAGACCAGTCTTAACTACAGAGCAAGGCCCTATAAAAAACAAAAACAAAAACAAACAAAAAATCCCTGACCTGATTTCATGTTTCTTACGGGGAATCATCAAATTCAAAGGACAACTAACTGTATATCCCAGACTAATAAATGAATCATATGAAAAGTACTTCAGCAGTAAGAAAATAACCTAAAAAAAACCCAAGAGAATATAATCATACACTAAGAATTATGAATCAGCAAGAGGGGGTTAGAGGCATGGCTCGGGGGTTAGGCAAGCGCCAACTCAAGTGCTAAGTACCCGAGTTCGATTCCTCCAGCACCACATAAGACAGGTATGGTGGTGCACTCCTATTATCCCAGCATTCAGGAGGCTGAGGCAGGAGGACTGCCAGGGTATCCTGGGCTATAGAATGAGTTTAAGACCAGCTTAGACTACTAGACTACAGAGTAACACCCTCAGAAAGAAAGAAAGGAAAGAAACAAACAAATAAACAAACCGAGGATTCTAAGTTCAAGCAAGCCCAGCCTATACAACAAAGCAAGACTTTTTCTCAAAAAAAAGAAAGAAAGAAACTAGAATTGCAATGTATAAGTAAAATCAGCTAGAAGGGTGAAAGGGCGACTACATTAGTCTCTTACCCTTACAACTTAAAGTCTACAGTCTCAACCACCACAATGTGACCCAAAAAAATAAGTCTTGTGCCAGACAAGCATAGTACCACACATCTGTAACTCCAACACTCCAAGAGGCTGAATGAGCCCAGCCTGGGCGACTCAGAGACTTGGCAAGAACCCGTCTCAAAGTTAAGAATTATAAACAGTAAGGGATGTATCACTGTGTGAAGACCCCAAGCTGAATCCCCAGTATGTGTACTAGGGAAAAAAAAAAAAAGCCTAATCTCTAATGACTATGTGGAGCAGTCATAAAGCTTTTTAAAACACCTTTCTGAACTTCTAATTTGTAAAAGCCAATGTAACTTTATTATTAGCATCCAAACACAATTTTTAACAAACAGAAGACAAATACAAAAAGAAATTCCACAGTAAGATCTTCACAACTCACTGCAGAGGAATAGAAATCTCAAGAACAACTACAACATCTAAAGATTAGTTCACAGCAGAACTACAAAACATATAAAGACATCTACCAACAGAATTTACACATGAAAGAACTTTAAGTATTTTTAAATATTCAAGCATATGAGACACAGTGACAATAGTACCAGCTACTCAGGAGGAAAAACGGCATTTTCCTGAAACAGGAGAACGGCAAATTCAAGCCCAGCTGGGAAAATTTAGCAACTTAGCCCCTATCTAAGTTGCATAAGTACTCAGCATACAGTGTGAAGTTCAATCCCTAATACTGCAAAAAAAATATAATAAGCCAGGCATGGTAACACACCCTGTAATTACAGCACTCAGGAGGCTGAGGCAGGAGAGTTCTGCGGTGAGTCCAAGGCCAGCCCGGATTCCATAGTGATTCAGGAGCAGTCTGGGCTAAAGAGCAAGGCCCCCTCTCAAAAAATAAATAAATAAATAAATAAAAAGGAAGAAATAAAAGGAAGGAAGAAAGGAAGGAAGGGAAGAAAATAAAGATAAAAAGAAAAAAGAAAAGCCAAATACGGAAGTTCATGAGATCTCCAAGATATAAGGAGGCTGAGGTGAGAAAATCTTAATTTCGAGGCCATCATGGGACTCTATATCTAGGACTATACAGGCTACACATCAAAAAAAAACAAAACAAAACAAAAAAAAAAAAACAAAAAAACCTCAGTCTAAAAGAAAACCAAGCTCTAGATATGATTTACTTTTTAAATTATTCACAATGTGGCGCCAATATTGTGAAAGACAGAAATATGAGAATCACAATTTCACCCCAGCCTGAACACCTTAGCCCAGTATCTAAGAAGTAAAAAGGTGCATGGAATATAGTTCAGTGTGAAGACCACGAGTTCAATTCCTAAAAAAAATTTTTTCCCCACTCATTGGCTTATCAGTAAGCCAAATTTAAAGGCTGCTGCTATCTACTAATACAGAGTTACTAGATGGTAAAAGCGGCTAGTAATCCCAGCACTCTGGGAGGTCAAACTGGAAGGATTTCACCTCCAGGCCCAGCCTTGGTGACCGGGGACATCTCCAGACTCAAAGCATTGGACCTCAGTGTGAAGACTTCGGGATCCAGGTTTTTTCCTCACACCCCTCCCCACCCCCAAAAAAAAGAGGTCTGGAGGAATGGCACAGCAGTTAAAAAGCTTCTCTCACAAGCATGAGGGCCTGGGTTGATTCCCCTGCACCACGCAAGCTGGGTGTGGTGGCACACATGTGTAAAGCCAGCACTCAGGATGCCGATGCAGGAGGACTGCTGTGAGTTCTAAGCAGATCTGGGCCACAGAGTGAGTTTAGGACCAGCCTGAATTACAGAGTAATACCATTTCTCAAAAAAAAAAAAAATTAAAAATAAATGAAAAACCCAAACACACATCTAGACATTACTTCTAGAAGAAAATTTTAAAAGGAGGTGATTATATCTGAAAAGACAAATCCCAGAGTGGAAAGACACTGAGTCCTCAGAATGAAAAAGGAGACCAAGTCTCAAAAAGGATAAAAAGACTGTTAATAGAGCATTAGCACCAACATACCAGAAGACAAAGTACAATAAAATCTTACTTATAGGATAAAATAAAAGTAACAGAAAAACAGGTACTACACTAGAATTCATACTGGCATACAAAAGGACTCCAACGGAGGAAGGGACATAGCCCGGTGGTTACAGAACACTTGCATGGTATGCGCAAGGCCCTGGGCTCAATCTTTGAGCATCCCATCAAAATTAGCCAACCATGACAGTTCACATCCATAATCCCAACACTGAGGAAGCTGAGGCAGGAGAACTGCCATGAGTTCAAGGCTCACCTGAGCTACATAAGTGAGTTGAGGACCTGCCAGGACTACAGAGTAAGACCCTATCTCAAAAACAAAAACAAAACAAAGTAAACCACAAGGTAAAGCCCAGCCCAAGCAACTTACTTAAAGACTCAGTCTCAGTATCAAAAATAAAACTAGGGGGCTAGAGAAACAGTATGGCAGTCAGAGCCCTTTGCCTGAGTTCAATTAACTCCCCAGCACCATATAAACTAGGAATGGCGGCACATTCCTGTAATCCCAGCACTCAGGAGGCTATGACAGGATGATTGCCTCAAATTCAAGGCCAGCCTGGACCACATACTGAATTCAGTACCAGGCTGAGTTACAATACAAAGCAAGACCCTGTCTCAAAAATAAATAAATAAATAAAATGGGCTGACAATGTAGCACAGTGTGAAAGCCCTGTGCTTGATCCCCTGTACGAAAAGGCAGAGCAGTATAAAAAAAAAAAAAAGCCACTTTGCCACCCACAGGAAAGAAACCCAGGCAAGTGCCCTGTCAACTCCAATACAAACTCTTGACAGGACTTTGGCCACTTTATTTTCCACACAACCCACTATCAAAAAGATACCAAATCTAATATATAAACTTTGAAAGATTCCGTGTATCTCACTTAAATTATACAAGGAGCTGGGCTTGAAGGTGCATACCTGTAGTCCCAGAACTCAGGAGGCTGAGGCAGGAGAATCCCAAACTCAAGGCCAGCCTGGGCTACCACACAGGAAAAAAAAAACTATCAATGCAGATAAATTTTACTTTTTTTTCCCCCAGTACTGGGAATTGAACCCACAGACTTAACAGTAAGATAAACCCCAGGCCTTTTGCTTTTTTTGAGACAATCTGGCTCTATAGCCCAGGCTGGCCTTGGACTCATGGCAATCCTCCTGCCTCAGCCTCCGAGTGGTGGGATTACAGGCATGCTCCACCTTATGCAGCTTATATGGTACTAGGGAATCAACCTGGGTAATTAGAGCCTGACTACTAGGAAGCACTTTAACCACTAAGCCACTCCTCCAGGCCTTCAAGTACTTTTTCTAACAATGAGTGACTATCTCTTGACAAATTTGCCATAAAAACCAATCTCTCAATCCTATCTAATTACTTTCACTTTTCTCATTTCTTATGCTTTCAACAAAGTATATAGGGCTGGAGGCAAGGTCAGTGATTAAAGTATTTGGCTACCAAGCATGAGGCCCTGGGTTCAATCCCCTAGCACCTGAAAATCGATCAGGTAAAGGGCAGGGAGGGAGGGGGAAATCTCAGCACTGGGGAAGCTGAAGCACTGAGTCGAGTTCAGCCTGGGCTGCATAACGAGTTCAGGACTAGAGAGTGAGAGTGAGACCCTGTCTCAAAAGAAAAAAATCCTACGGGCCGGAAGCACAGCTCAGTGACTCCAGTACTTGCCTAAAACCCTGGAATACTCAGCTTCAATCCCCAGTACATGATAGCTGGGCAGAATGGTGCACATCAGGAATCCCGGCACTCAGGAAGCTGAGACAAGAGGACTGCCATTAAGTTTGAGGGCCAGCCTGAGCTACACAGTGAGCTCAGGACCAGCCTGCACAACAGGGCAAGACACTGTCTCAAAAAACAAAAACATACTAATCTCACAACCTCTACTCTCTTCAATGTCTTAGTTTTGCCAAAACTAGAGAACTACAACTACCATCACAAGAACATTTATTTCAGCATCCTTTGTAGGACTGGCACAACTATGAATTCTTTCGTAAAAACCCAATAGGATAGACCACGGCACTCCTTAGCTCTTCCTTCACAGTACACTACCTACCTATCCTGGCCACTTGTTTTCTTATTCTCCTAAATATCAATTCCCCGCCCCCCAACTTCCTTCTCGCTTTTTTCCCGAGATGGGGGTGAGTGCCAACCCTGGGCTACATCTCTAGCCAATTTTTATTATGTTTTTTGACTGTGATGTCTTAAATTTGTAATCCTCCAGCCTCAGCCTCCCAGAGTAATGAGATGACAGGCCCATCCCACAGGGCTGGGCTGTGGATCTTCATCAGCTGTCCTCACTTCTCTTTTCCTTAGCCAAAACATGACATTTAGTTCTCAGCCTTCCCTATGTAGCGCCAACTATAACTTTACTCCATTAACTTACTCTAAATTTTCAACAACAACAACAAAAAAAAATCCTTACAGGGTGTAGCACAATGGCAGAATAATTGCACAGCATGAGGTAGGCCCTCAGTTTGATCTATGGTGCCATGAAAGAAAAACATCGCTTCTCATAGCACGGAAAGCAACCTAACTAAAACAGAGCTGAGGGCTGGTGCAGCATGGGCCCTGAACTGACGCCCAAGCACCACATAAGCTAAGAATGCTAGCAGAAGCCTGTAACCCCCACACTCAGGAGGCTAAGGCAAGAGGACTACTATTGAGGCCAGCGAGGGCTGATAGTGAGTTCAAGACCAGCCTGGACAACAGAGCAAGACCCAGTCTTAAAACAAAGAAAAGGAAAAAAGAAAAGAAAAGAAGGGCTGGAGGAATGGTTCAGCAGTTAAAGCACTTGCCTACGAAGCATTTACGTAAGTGCTAAGTACCTGAATTCAATTCCCCAGCACCACATAAACTAGGCATGTGTCACACACCTATAATCCCAGCACTGGGGAGGCTGAGACAAGAGGATTGCTGTGAGTCCAAGGCCAGCCTGGGCTCCACAGAGAGTTCAGAACCAGCCTGGACAACAGAGCAAGACCCTGTCGCAAAAACAAACAAACAAAATGTTTTAACAAACCAAAAAAAAAAAAAAAAGAGAGAGCTGATTTTGTCCACCTCTTTTTACTCTCCTTTTATCACTATTGTTCTTGGGGGCTTTTTTATTCTGCTTGCTTCTGGGTATTGAACCCAGAGACCTTTAAATTCTTTTTTTTCCCCTCTCTTTTTGAGACAGGGTCTCTCTCTCTCTGTAGTCCAGACTAGACTATTCCAGAAGTCACTATGTAGCCCAGGATGGCCTTGAACTAACAGCAAAGCTCCTGCCTTAGCCTCCAGAGTGGTGAAATTACAGGCAGTACCACCACACCCAGTTAATGGCCCTGTGAATTTAAATACAATGTCTAATACTAAGCTACACACCCAGCCACCATGTTAACGCTATTTCAAAATGACCAGCCTTGGCATCTCAATTTTTTTTCTCAATACCAGGGTTTGAATCTACAGTCTCAAACATGTTAGGTATCAGCTCTGTCTACCATCCTTTTTTATTTTCAGTCAAGGTCTTTCTAGGTTGCGAAGGCTGACCTCAAACTGGATCCTGTGCCTCCACCCAAACAACTGGAATTAGGTGTATGCTCACCACGCCCAGCCTCAGAATCAGCTTTCATTATTCCCTTTTAGTTAACTAACATCCACTTTAGTAATAACATCTTTTAAGATGCTCTTTCCTACTTTCGTTCTTCCTATTCCTACATCTTCATGAATCATTACAGTACCACCATCTTGCAGTTTTTAATCTCTTTTTTTTTGCGTCCGTTCTCTACACTTCCAACCCTACCCATCCACATCCACTCATTCTTTATACTGGGTTTTGAAGCATGGAGCACTAAGCTCCATTCCTAGGCATTTTTATTATGAGACAGGGTCTTGCTAGGTTGGTCAGCCCAGGCAGGCCTTGACATCACAATGCTTCTTTAGAGGTGTCGGCCACTACCAGACCAATCTTTTTTTCTGAAAATGCTGCTTTATTTTTCTGGATCATTACTATTCAATATCTTCCAAGGTTAGTACCAGCTCTCAAGTGTTCCTTCAATCACTACTCTACAGAGACAGCTATGTGTTTGAACAATGTGACACTATTGCCTGATCATAATTAATAGGTTCAAAACTAGTAACCTTACCTAAGCCAATCATTCCTCCCCCCAAAGGAATATAAAATTCAAACTTAGACGCCCATCTTGAGACAGGAGATAATCGATAAAATGGAAAATTCCACAAAGATTTGACAGCATGATTAAATGAGGTAACTGATGTAAAATATTTACAGCAAGTAAATAAAGGTGAACTACTGATTCCTAGAATAAGCAGCAGCAAAGAATTAAGGAGGCAAAAGTAAGATTAAGACTAATTCTAAACTGGGCATAGTAGCACATGCCTGTAATTCCAGCATCAGGGAGGCTGAGGCAGGAGAACTGCCATGAATCCAACACCAACCTGGACTATAAAGGAGACCCTGTCTCAAAAAAAAAAAAAAAAAAAAAAGACTAATTCAATTCCCAATCTGGATCATGGATACTGGGTTCAATTCCCCACTGGGGTTCTTGGTTCCTGCATCCTTATGATAAAATACCCTTTCTTCACTATTATAAGAAATGAGCCTTTGTTACAAAGGAGCTACTTTTTCTAACTATATAAAAACTAAGAAGATGATTAAAACCTTCAATGGCTTAGAACTCCACAAAAGAAAACTTAATACAGGTCCCACTACCCATTTACTTTTTAAGATAATTACCCACCTTGCTACCTTGAACAGATCCACAGAGGACAAAGGAAAGAAACAAAAATAAGAAACAAGTAAACATGCTAGCAGACCCAATCTTCTCCTAATACCCATCTTCCTATTCTTTATCTTTTTGACCTTCAATCTATTAAGACACCCTCCAGAACAGCCTCACCATCAGTGATTACTGAAACAGGAAAGCAAATTCCTTTGTTTGGTAACCTATTTACCCCAAACCATAACATGCCGCAAGGAGAAACAAGCCAAAGAGTAAATAAACCTACAAATTCTATAAAAAGTGTTAAAACTTTTAAGACTGAATTCATCCCCCACTTGCTAATTCCCATTATGCTAACAAAACAGCTGAAATTCTCCCTTAACGCTTTCTCACAACCATGCTGTTCAGGCTCAGAAACTTACATAGGCTACTAAGCCATTATTTCTACTTTACCAGAATTGCTTAGGTAAAAATAAAAATTCCTACTTTTGTTATACAATGAAGACAAAAAAAAAGTGTTTTTTAATATTCTATCACAATCTCTAATCAACACAGAAGAATGATCACATTGCAGATGGTAGTATTTACGTATAACTAAAATTATTTTTCCTGGCATTTCAGAAACTGAGCTACAAATAATGTTACCACCAAGAAAAAATACACCTTCCTCCCTCTTACAGGTTTATAATAGGTATTGAAAAGAAGGTAGCTACCCTAATTATAAAAAAAATGTGAATCTTGAATTTTGCAGTTATACATATCAATAAAATGGGGGAAAAATAAATAAAAAACCGGTAGGAGTGGGTATCTGACTTTTGAAACACGGCCCAGTATATATATAGTGCAGGCTGGCCTTTTAACTCACTATGCAGGCCCAGCCAGCCTCAGATTAGGGATTACAAATATACCACCACACCTGGCTAAAAGTGAATATTTTTTTATGTTGCTTTGTCAGAAAGACTAGACATTTGAAAACAGGCAACTTTCACAGTTAAATTATACATCCACAAATGCAATATAAAGAATATGCTACAGGATAAAATCCCTGAGATTTATTTTATTACATACAACCTAGCAGAAATACCACTGTGATTTCCTTTTATCTCTACTGCCATTACAGTCTAATTGTGGTGAGGCAATGTAACCTTCAAATTTCACTCAGGCTTTCTTCATTTTGTAGCAATAGTTATAAAAGCCAAATATGGCTTCATATTTTTGTTTTTAAAGTTCCTATCAACATATACTTATTTGCTTTTTCACATTTTACAAAAATCACTAATTCCAAGACAATATCTAGCTCAGTCTTTTTTTTTTTTTTTAAGACAAGGTCTCACTCCATCATCCAGACAGGTCCTAAGCTCGAATTCAGACTAGCCTTGAACTAACGGTAATTCTCCTGCCTCAGCCTCTCTAGTGCTGGGAATACAGGTGTGTACCACACTACCACCATACCTGGTTAACTTTTAGTTAGTACTGAGGAATTGAATTCAGGACCTTGCACAGGCTAGGCAAGCATTCCAACCACTGAGCTACACCCCCAAGTTCTGCCTTTATTATTATGTGAACAAAAAGTACTGACAATCCCTCAAAATGCTCCATAAGTATGGCATCCTAAACTACTCAAATTGTTTTAATTTTTATAAACAGTCCTTACCACTCTGGCTGCTCTCTCCTGAGATTCACATTTCCTGCAAAACCATGGTCCAGTGGGTACTTGAACAATCCCATAGCAAGCTGTTGGGAAATAAAATGTTTCAAATAAGTTGCCATTTGAAGAACTACGGAAAATCAATCTTTTCAAAACTCTAGTACTAAACTTTTCTCTCAAATTATTTTAAACTACTGGATTTACAGTGAATCAAAATCTTTATGTAGTTCTTCTTTTATTACAGGGGGAGGGAGAGAACCTTTTGTTTTTGTGGCACTGGGGATCAAGTAGAGCCTTCACTCTGAGCTATATGCCCAGTCCATTTTTATTTTTTGATTCTGAGACACAAAGTTCTAAATTGCCCAACCTGGGCTTGAACTGCCATCCTCATGACTCAGCCTCTTAAGAGCACTGGGATTTTAGGCCTGGTCCACCAAGCTTGGCAAGATGTTTAAGATGGTAATATATCACCCAGACTGACCTTGAGCTCCCTTGAGCTCCCTGAGATCCTTCTGACACAGATTCCCAAGTGCTAGGATTATAAATTGTGCACAACCACATCAGCTCATGTAGTTTTGTAGTTAATGGATAAAATGATATGGAATTTGTATCAAAAGAACTGAAATTCAATCCCTTTGTATTATTTATTTTTGAGACAAGGTCTCACTCTGTAGTCCAAGCTGGTCCTGAACTCACTATGGAGCCCAGGCTGGCCTCGGACTCATGGCAATCCTCCTGCCTCAGCCTTCTAAGTGTTGATTACAACAGGCATGCACCACCACGTCTGGCTTATGTGGTGCTAGGAAACTGAACTGAGGTACTCAGCATTTGACTTAGTGCTTGCTAGGTAAGCACTTTAAACACTAAGCTATTCTTCCTACCTCCCTTTGTGTTATTTCGTCAAAATTAAATGCTGGGGCTGGAGAAATGGCTATGAAAGACGGGTCCTACAGGAGTAAATGTAAAATATTACTATTATGTTGTAAATTGCAGTATTTTAAGAGCTAAGGGCTACAGCAATGTCTCAGTGCAGTTACAGTGCTTGCTTAGCAAGTGCTAAGTCAAGCGCTAAACACCTGAGTTCAATTCCCCAATACCACATAAACTGGGCACGGTGGCACATGCCTGTAATCCCAGCACTTGGGAATCTAAGGCAGGAGGAGGACTGCTGTGAGTCCAAGGCTAGCCTGGGCTCAATCGTGAGTTCAGGACCAGCCTGGCTCTCAAAAACAATAAAAAGCCAACAAACAAACAAAAAATTAAATGTTGCAAATCTTAGTTTTTATTTTATCATGCGGCTTTTTTATAATCGATATGTGAAATCTATCAGTGTTCTTGCACAGAACCATTCTAAAATTCATTCATTATATCCTATTTTTGAAGTACTAAGCATTTAACATTGAGTATGTCTAATGAAAAAAATTTCAAATGACTTTTAAAACAAGCAAAATACACTACAAGAAAAAATGATAAGCAGGCACAGTGGCGCACACCTGAAATCCCAGCAATCTAGGATGCTCTAGCAAAATGATCACAAGTTTGATCCCATGCTGGGCAATGTAATGACTTGGTGAGATTTTATCTCAAAATAAAAAAATTTTTTTAAAGCTTGGAAATGTAATTCCGCACAAAGGCCCTGGGTTCGATTCCCAGCTCACCCTTCCCCCCCAAAAAAATATAGTGTGTATGTGCACGTGTCGGTTAAAAGAAAAATGCTTCCATTTCTATGAAATGTCTAGAATAGGTGAAGATAAATCCATAAAAAGAGGAGTACTGTCCTAAGTCTTTTGAGAGTCAGAAGAAATAGAAAGTGACTGTGAATGGCTTATTAGAGTGATAAAAAGGATCTAAACTTGACTTTTGTAACAGCTACATGATTCTAGGAACACATCAAAAACTACTGAATGGCACACTTTAAGTGAGTGAATTGTATGGTATGGAACCACCTCTCAATAAAATTGTTACAAAAAAAAAAAAAAAAAAACTGGGGGTGGTGGTACATGCCTGTAATTCCAGCACTTAAGGAAGCTGAGGCAGGAGGACTGCCATGAATTCCAGGCCAGCCTGGACTACACAGAGCCTGGACTCTAGAGCTTAAGAAAAAAAAAAGAGTGAGGAAAAGTTACTTTCGCAGACCCTAGGTTGACATTTACCCCTCCCTTTAGGCTGAGTCCTTTGCCTAGGTAATTCAGTGACTGAGACTCTGCCTTAAACATCAAAACTAAAAATGGCCTGGGGATGTAGTTCTTGGTGGAGGCCTTGAACTCTGTTTTCTAGTGCCACACAAAAAAGAGAAGCATTAAAATATAAAATCAGCATGGCTTTTCTAAAATTCCAAATGTTTCACTTGCATCCATCCCCTTCAGACACATGTAAATATAGCAGAATAAAAATGCTTTGACCAAGAAATACAGCATCAGTGCACAAACATATACTTTCTTTCGGAAGAACTTCCAGAAAGCAAAAAGTTTTAGATCAACATTTTCTGTACTGGACCAGGTCAAATGGCACAGGCCTGTAACTCCAGCACTTCGGGAGAACTGAGTCAGGAAGATTCCTGGTGTCGGCCCAGTGTGGCTTAATGACTTAACTATGCCTCAAAATCAAAACTAAAAAAACTGGGAAATGTAGTCAATCTTTATTACCACAGCGGAGGAAGAACAATCCTATATTCTACAACAGAGATGACTGATGTAGCAAAATTTAATAATTATCATCCAATTTATAACCAATATTAGAGATGCCAGTGAACATTCTAAATTCCCTATGATTTTAACAAGAATAAATTTTGACTCATAGTTTTCACTTAGAAAAGCCTGCAATATAGTCCTTTTTCTTTTTTTTCGGAGACAGGGTCTCCACTCCGCAGCCCAGGCTGGCCTTGCCTCAGCCCTGAGTGCTGGGATTATAGGTGTGCACCAACATATCCAGCTTTCTGTGGTACTGGGGAATCGAACTCAGGCCCATGCGCCTGCTAGGCAATTAAAACTGCTTTGCCATTCCTCTAACACCAATACTGCCCTTTAAAATAAAAGTATTCTTAGATCAATTCACTCTCTCAGATTACTCTAGGTATCACAAATTGTTTTTTGGTGCTTTTTGGACTAGGAATCAAGACTAGGACCTTCACACTGCCATTCCCAGTCCATATTTTTATTTTGATTTTGAAACAGCATCTCTCCAAACTGACCAGGCTAGACTCAAACGTGTGATCCTCCTGCTTCTGCCTCCCAAAATTCTGGAATTACAGGCCTGCGCCAAATGGGTGGCTTCTCTTACCAATTGTGATAATCCATTTATAAAGAAATACACTGTGGGGCTGTAGGAATGGCTCAGTGGTTAAAGCACTTGCCTAACAAGTGCTACATCAGGCACTAAGTACCCGAGTTCAATTTCCCAGCACCACATAAATGGGTCATGGTGGCGTACGCCTGTAATCCCACAATCTGAGAGGCTGAGGCAGGAGGATTGCACTTAGTCCAAGGCCAGCCTGGGCTCCATACTGAGTTCAGGACCAGCCTGGGCTACAGAGTGAGACCCTGTCTTAAAAAAAAAAAAAGAAAAAGAAAAGAAAAATATACTGTGAACCAGGCACAGCAGTACACGCCTGTAAGCCCAGCACATGGGAGGCTGAGGCAGAAGGATTGCCACTGAGTTCCAGGCCAGCCTGGACTCTGTACAGGGGGATCACACCCAGCCTGGATTCCAGAGCAAAAAAAAAAAAAGGTAACCTATGTTAACATTGCCCTCTCCCCCCTTTGGCAGTCTTTTCCAATATGATACTACCAACGCCTGACCATTTAACTCATTTCAGAAATGGGAAAGGGGGATGGAATGGTAAATAAACAAAATAGGGACTATGGGGAAAGCTCAGCAAGCAAAGCCCTGCCTAGCAAGAGCATGGCCTTGATTCCTTGGCACCACATAAACCAGGCATGGTGTGTGATTCCAGCACTCAGGGCTGAGGCAGGAGGACTGATGTGAGTTCTAGGCCAGCCTGATCCACATACACAGTGAGTTCATGAGTTCAAGAACAGCATGTACTACAGTGAGATCCTGTCTCAAAAAAAGGCTCCCCTGAGGCTAGAGGAATGGGACAGTGGTTAAAGTACTTGCCTAGCAAGCACACACTCTGCGTTCCATTCACCAGCACAACAGAAGGCAGGCATGGTGGTGCACACCTATAATCCCAGCACTCTGGAGGCTGAGGCAGGAGGATTGCCCTGAGGCCAAGGTTAACCTTGGCTCCAAAGTGAATTCAGGACCAGCCTGGGCTACAGAGCGAGATCCTGTTTCAAGAAAAAAAGGAAAAGACTCCCGAAAGATTATCTGGAATTGCTGTGGCCTCAATTCCTTACCCCTCTAATTCACCAACCGAAGAAGCCAGCAACTTCAAAGGCCAGGAAAAAGACATCTTTCTGTAGTCCTCACCTTTTTTATACATCCAAAAATATTCACCCCATAGAAATACCCAAAAATAACCTAAGAAGCTCCCTCACGTCCCTTAGGCCACTACCACCTTCAGCCACGCGAGCTGCGTAGGGACCTGAGGCAGACACGATCCGGCTCCGCACTCCGGGGAGCCTCCGGCCAGCTGACCCGCGCCGCGCCACGGCCTTCCGCCGTCTTCTCCGCGGGGGATCCGGTCGCGGCGGCGGCAGCAGCAGGGTCACCGCCAGGCGGCTCCGGGCGTAGCGGCGGCCAGCCGCCAGGCACACTGCGGCAGACGGAAGGCGGCGGCGGCGAGAGACAGGGAGCAAGGGGGGCCCGCACTCGCCCGTCTCCGCCCGCCAACCCCCGGGCCCCCGACACGGGTCGCACGACCCCGCGCCCTGCACCACTCGGGTAAAAGTCTGCGGATCCGGGGCGCAGGAAGCGGCCGAATGACACTTGAGAGAGTGCGCCCGGCGTCACGTGAGCGCCGGGCCGCACGCGCTCGCCGCCCCGTGCGCGGCCCGCGGCCCGCACCGCGCCCGGGCGGACCCGCGAGGCTCGCCGGGCGGGCGGGCGGGGGAGGGGCGGCCGCTCGGCGGTTGCGGCGGCGGTTGGGAGCGGGCGGTTGGGGGTTACCTTGATGCACGGCGACGCTGCAGCCGTGCCCGTCGCAATACACCAGCGGGTTCTCGGCCCAGCCTCTCTCGTCTGAGCAAACGCAACAGCCTCCAATCATCTCCTTCATACTATGGGAGACCTCGTCCTCCAGTGACACGGGCCGGTCGCTAGAGACCATCTGAGAGGGAGTGGGGCACCATTAAAAACACATGCAAGCCCGGGCCTGCGCCCCCGCCCCGCGGAGCCCCGCGCCCGCCCCGCCGCCGCTCGGCCGCTCGGTCACTCACGTTCCGCCCTGGAGTCAGGAGCCATGTCCTTGCTGACTCCCCCACCGCCCTCCGCCACCGCCGCCTCCTCCGCGCGTCGCCCTCCCCGCCTCCACCCGCGGCTAGCGCCGGCGCCCGCAGAGGGCACACATCACCCGGCGGCCTCCGCACAGGCGCACTGGGGGGTCCCCGGCGGCCGGGGCAGCGAGGGAGGGGAAGGGGACGGCGCTTCCTCCTGCCGGCGTCGCTCGGCGTGCGCGCCCGCCCCGCCCCGCCCCGCCGCCGCCGGCGTGAGGGAGGCGGCCCCAGGGGGCGAGCCCTGCGTGCGCGCCGCCGCGCCGGCCGCCCGCTCCGGCCTACCTCCGGGCCTCTCCCCGCCCCCGCCGCTCGCCTCCGAGGGCGCCGCGGCCGGACGGGAGCGACGGGCGCCGGCGGCTCGGCGAGCCGGACGGAGTCCCGCGGGGGGCGCGGGCGCGCGCGGGGTGGGGCGGGGCCGTCGGGGCGCGCGCGCGGGGCGAGCGTCTCCCGCATGGGCCGCGGGGTGCGGGGAAGAGGGGGCCCAGGCCGAGGCAGCTACAAGAAGCTCCCGAGGGCGCCTCTCGCGCCGGCAACCTACCGCATGGCCTTCTCCGCGAGAAGCGGCCGGCGGGTACGAGGATCGGGAGAGATGGCCGCCTTACGGGCAAGGTCGGATGAAGCGTGGCTTCCTGCTCGGCCGCAGCCTCCCCGCCCGTTACGTCCAGAACGTGGACTCTTCACAAAGTTGACCCAGTGGCCGCGGTGCTGGAGCTGGCGCCCATGTACGCTCCACGCTGGCCCCGGTGACAGAAGTGCACGGACACACCAAAGGTCAAAACTAGGCGCCACCCTGTAATCCGGCACTCCGGCGGCTAAGGCAGGAGGATGGCCACGAGTTTGAGGCCAGCCTGAGGTACATAGTAAATTCAGTACCAACCGGGACTACAAAGCCAGATTTTGACTCAAAAAAAAAAAAAAAACCCTGGGGTAAGGGTCGTAGTTGAAGAGGGAACCCCAAGGCTGCTCTCACCTTACTATGTAGAAAAAATGAGTATAAAAAATTATTAGCAAGGTATCCCACCAGGTGTGGTGGCGGTCTCGAATGTTTGAGGTCAGCCTGGCCTACATAATCAGTTCCCCTGAACGCAGAGCTAGACTCTGCCAGGAGAAAAAGAAAATAGTAATCTGGAAAATGAAGTTCTGGAACAATATAAAATGAAAGATTTCAAGTTCCAGTCTATCATGAAACCATAATTATAATTAACACTGTAGAACTGTACACTCCAGTTGTAATTGAGAATTTCTCTGACATGGCTTTTTTTTTTTTTTTTTTTTTTTGAGACAGGGTCTCACTCTATAGTTCAGGCTGGTTCTGAACTCACTGTGTCGCCCAGACTGGCTTTAGACTCGAAGCAATCCTGCCTCATCCTCCGGAGTAGTGGGATTATGAGCTTGCACCACCACACCCACCTTATCACCAGACTCTTTTCTGAAAGTATGTATCTTGGAAACATGTGGTCATTTAAGTAGCAGAAAGATGGCTGCTTCCTCCTCACATACTAATAGAAGAAAAAGGATTAGGTCTATGAATAGATCAGTTACCTGGATTCAATCTCCTTTTAAGCTGTAAAAAGTTCCCCCACCCAGTCCCTTGTGGGTTCATGTAAATATAATACTGATTTTTATTGTGGTGGTTTTTTTGTTCCTACCGATGAAACGCAGGACCTTTGCAATGAGCTACATCCCCAGTACTTCCCCCCCACACACTCTTTTTTTTATTTAACTTTGAGACAGGATCTCCCTAAGTCACTTAATTACCCAGGTTAGGCTCGAACTTGGAATCCTATCTTAGCCTCCCAGAGTGTTGGGATTACTGGCCTAAACCACTTGGCCAAGCCATAATACTGATTTTAAACAAGAAGTTGTCTAATTATAAAAGTTAAACATGAAAGGCAGTAATGGATAGCTTGTTTAAGTGACAACCATAATTACAAGATGAATTCACAGCTTCTTGAAAATATAATACAACTTGCAGGTACAATATGATTTATCAAGAGTTATCAATATAGCCAGGCCCACTTGGAGGCTGAAGCAAAGAAATGCAATGTGGAGTCTAGTTTGGGCAGTTTAGTGACTTAACAGACCTCTTCTCCAAATCAGAAATTTAAAAATGGGCTGGGAATATAACTCAGTGTGAAGGCCCTGGAGCTCAAGTCCCAGTACCACCAAAAATAAATAAATATTCCAAATGTATCATAAAGAAAAGCATGACTTCTCTTTCAAATGAATTGCTAGAAATCTGTTTAAGAATCCTAATACAATGCAAACATATATTAGCAACTATATGCAATAGTTGGCTGGGAACACAGCACAGTGGTTAGAGTGCTCATCTAAAAAATAAAGGTTTTAAAAACTAAGATTTGCGGTAATGGAAATCTACCAAAGCTTACTGATGGAGAGAAAAAGCATACCAAAAAGACACATGGAACTAGGGATGTAGAAAATTACACACAAAAATAAGAATTCTTGGGCTGGAGGAATGGCAAAGCCAGTAAAGCATCTGCCTTGCAAGTGCAAGGCCCTGAGTTCAATTCCCCAGCACCACATAAAGCTGGGTGTGGTGGTGCATGCCTGTAATCCCCACACTTGGGAGGCTGAGGCAGGTGGATTGTTTGGAGTCCAAGGCCAGGCTGGGCTACCCTATTGAGTTCAAGACCAGCCTGGGCTATAGAGTGAGACTCTTTCAAAAAACAAAAAGAAAAGAGGATTCTCTCTTAACTATATTAATGCATTTTGAAAAAGTGACTACATAATTGCATATTTATAAAATTTAAAGTTTGGAGGGAATAGGGCAACTATTAGTAAAATTTGGACCTACAATAATTGTAGTCTTATAATGTCTTTGAAGTTTGTAAGTTGTCCTTCAAACTAAAGTACTGCTTTGTGTATGCTAACTACGCAGTGTATTTTATCTTTGCCCTCATATAAAAGATGGCAGCTCAATGTCTAATTCCTGCTCAGACTTCGAATGTTATTTTGAATTTAAAATCAATGGGAAACTTCCCAAACACTTCACTCCAATCAAGCCTTAATGTACTAATTTATTTTTAAAACATTCGTTTTATTTTTAATGCATTAGAACTTAGTTCTTGTGATGGAATTAACTTGTATGTAAAGGATAAGGGGGCTGGAGGAATGGCACAGTGGTTAAAGCGCCTGCCTTACAAGCACAAGGATATGAGTTCAATTCCCCAGGACTACATAAAGCTGGACGTGGTGGCACACACCTATAATCCCAGCACTGGCTGAGGCAGGAGGACTGTCTGAGTCCAAGGCCAGCCTGGGCTACACAGTGAGACCTTGTCTCAAAAAGAAGTAAATTATATAAAGAAAGATGGATAAGTACCCTACCTTGTTCCATAGCATGTAATAAAGGAAATGAAACTGGGAATGTAGAAAAATACACACAAAAATAAGAATTCATAACTTGCTCTAAAACAACAATAAAGAAAGCCAGTAGCTAGATTTTTTTAATTTAAAAATAGGCAAAAATACATCATTTTACAAGCAGGCCTATGTACAAATTATAGATCTGAAAGAGAAATTTTATTAAAAATGTGTAACTGCACAGCAGCATGTTAACACAACATAATTAAATTTATTTACTTAATTACTTTTGTGGTACTGGGGATCAAGCCCAGAGCCTTTACACTGAACTACATCCCCAGTCTTTTGAAACAGGATCTCACCACATTGCTAAATTGCCCAGGTAGGATTTGAACTTGCAGTCCTCCTGCTTCAGCCTCTTAGAGGGCTGGAATTACAGGCTTGTGGCACAGAGCCTGGAAAAATTATTTAAAACTGCCTTTTGGCATAATGTGAAGGAATTAATTTTTAAAAATGATTTTTTTGGAAAGGCCAAAGCAGGAGAATTGCCAAGAGTTCAAGGTCAGCCTGGGCTACATAGTCAGTTCAGGACAAGCCTGGACTACAGTGAGTCACTGTCTCAAATAAATAAATAGCAATTTTTTTAAATGGGTGTAAAGTAGGTCATTTTCCTTTCAACCCAGGTACCAAATGCCAGATATTGAAATTTTTCTAGTATTATATATCTGAAGCATAATAGTGTATTTCTAACAAATATTAAGCAAAATAGATAGCAGACAGTATAGTACAAATATGGTGAATTATTTATTCATTTAGTAAATATTTATTGAACATTTACATTATGGACTGTTCTTAACACAAGAGATTATAGCAATGAGAAAGCTATACTTGTCTTATGATGTATATCTTTTATTTAGTTGTGCATCAATATACTTAGTTGAATATGCTAATTCTAATATCTCAGAATGAGTAAAACTGAAATAACTGAAAAACTAAAGTTCTTTTTTTAAAAAATACAGTGATGTGAAGGTGAAAATAAATTACCGTGAGATTTACAGAATAACTTCATTAGAAAGGACAATTTCACTTTTAAAGTGCCACTACTTTTTAAATCTACTTCTATGTTCCCAGAATACCCAAGTATACTTAGTACCTGTAGACTTTAAAAAAGAAAAAAGCCTATTGTCTCTAATATTCTTTACATAATGGCTGATAACAACACAGTAGTGGCTCATCTATTTCACTAAACTAATCATCTGAGGCAAACCACAAAAAACTCAAGTATTTTATGATGTAACCTCTAACCCTACTATAATGGGAAAATGTATTTTCACTGTATGGGTAATATATCTTCTTATAATTTTCTTTAGTCCCTAACCTACGTACCAATTGTTTTAATTTGCTTTTCCATAGTCGTTTACATGAGTAGACACTGTGAAAAAGATATTTAAAATTACATTTGGTTCACAGGTTAACACTGCTTGTATTTATCTCCTTTTTAAATTAAAGTTTTATATACCTTCTATTTGTTCCTATTGTATCTAGTCTATAAAAATCCATATTTTAAAGAATATTCTTATAATAAGTAATAGAAACAAAGATACATCTCTATATAACAGGGCATTTTTTTATAATGCTAAGCCTATATGCACCTTACTACACTGAGGTTCTCTACTTTGACAAAGGGTTTAATGTTGTATGTTGGCTCTGATACAAAGTTTTTTTAAACAAAAGCATTTAGAACTCATGTATTATGAAACTTTACTGGAAACAATAACCTTGTTTTTAAATAAATTATTTGAAAAATTCACAAAATCAATTTCTTAGATCTACAGACTTTCAGATATATCCTCTTTAACATAAAATTTTGTAAAATTCTGTTTGGCTCATTGGGTTCCTAAGAGTTTCTTTACTCTTATGTGAAAAGTTTATCATAAGCTACATTTATAATAGTATGAGTAAAATACTGAATTGCTTCTGAAATTAGTTTTATTATTTACCTCACAGATACAAGCTCACACAAAATTTCACTGAAGGATATTCATTTCAATTAGGTTTTCAGTTAAGATCCTGTTAATGGTTTTTACAAGATTCTATTTAATGAAGCATGATATGACGAGATTTTTTTTGTTTGTTTGTTACTCACAATAGCACCTAGCAGCTACTTGCACATAGTAGGTACACAAAAATTTTTGTTTAATGTGCAATACTGGCATTTAAGAGCTAATTACAATCTAAGCTTTGTTCTTTATTCTTCAGAATAAAGCGAGTTTATTTTGTATGCACTATAGAACTAAAATTTCTAAGTAATGATTGACAGAAATTGTCAGATAAATTGGTTTCTTTAGATTTCAAAAGTTGAAATTAATATACATGAAGTTTTTATTTTCCAGATAATTTAGAATTGTCTGCATTTAAATAGCCCTAAAATGCTAACCACCTTTTCATGTAAAAATCACTCTTGTATTACTTGACTCTTAGAACCAAGTATAATCAATATTATTGTTAAATATACTTAATTTTTGGAAAGTTTAGTTAAGTAATTTCTCAAATTTAAATCCTGTGTAATCTAAATAAAAAATCTTTTTAATAGTCAAGGTCTAATATTTACTTTAAAAGAATTTGGTGTTGTTAATCTTGTGTTTGGTTTCACAGCTATTCCTTTTGCTATAAAATTGATCTTAATTGGCTGCACTTAAATTTTGGGTGGTAAAACACCATATAATTACCAATAGAAAAATAGTATCTCAAAAATGCCTTTAGACATTCTAGGTGTTACATAAACCTCAAACACTTCAGAGTTGAACTTTTTTTTTTCCTGTGATGCAACAATACTTAAAGGTATTTGATTTTCAGGGAATCATGAATAAAACGCATTTTTTACTGACACTAAAGATTTGCATCTCTGTTATAATTAAAGTGCAATTAAAGTGACATATTTAGGTATCTGTTCATAGGATACAATAAGATTAAGTGAAATGATTATGGACAAGGAAAGAGGAAAATCAATTTTTGAAATGGAAAGAGAACTTTGAAAGAAATTATACATACCAAGAACTGCGAGAAGAGGAGGAAGAGGAGAAGGACTGTTAGATACTATTTGGACCAAAGACCAGTTTTAAGATTTAAATGTTTTCCTCTCTGAAAGGAGCCAACTGCTTACCAAATCCAGAAACAAGCCCAAGAATATGTTAATTAAGTGCATTGTGTCCCAGAAAGAATGAGTTTGACAAATTCATTTTTTACTCCTTCAATTAGTAAAAGGTCTAACATATAACAGCTTAAAAATCTATAATGTGTATATTTACCTCTTGAAATCGTACAGTAACAGTGCAAAACACCAACATGACCCCATAGGGTGAATCTTATGAAGCTTAACATTCCTGGCAAATTAAGCACACAAGCTTCGGATCACTTTTTGTCAGTATTTACTGTGGCGATACAGGGCCAGAATGTAGACAATTTTTATATGATGGCACTTTAGCCCATTCTTTAAAAATCAATGATCTTTAGGACAAGCAGAAGTGGAAAATACAATAACATAATATTAAAGGAAGGTATTACAAAGACTGACCAGGAATGCTACTTGTCCCTCACCATCCCCACCCCCATTCAAGCCCATTTTCGCCCATTTTTTGTTTTTCTGAAAAGTATATCCTGACTTGCAACTAATTTTTCTTTTTACTTTAAATGAAACAATACCTAAAGTAGTAAAAAGGACTCACCTTCTATCAACTATGTAAATGATAAGCCTAAAAAGCTATTTTAAATACTCTAAGGCTCGTAAATAAAAAATATATAAATTGAACACAGGGATGAGGGAACCAATGGAAGGATGAGTGTGAAATGGAATAAACAGACTGAAAATATTAAATTTTCAATCCTGATTTTTCTGTTCAAACCTTACCATGGTTACATCTCAAATGTCTTTTTACGTACGAATATTTCCATGTACCCGGAAATAACTGAATGATTTCCATGAGGAATTGCAAGTTTAAAAAGAAGACCCGCAATATTCAAGTGTTAAAATGCAAACAACTTCTATAGCATTTCAAATGCAAAATCACAGCCACTAGTACATTTAACTGAATCTTAAAGGGTCTTTTCAAACAGATGCTATTTATGAACATCATCTGTTAACTTCTTTCTTGTAATTCAAAACTCTTGTCAAATGATGTTTTCATGATGATGTGTAAATACAATATTCCATTACAGATCAATTCTAATTGGTTTTTTAAAAAATCCACCTTGGGAAACAGTGCTGCATAATATACAGGCTAGTAATGAGTATTTTAGAAGGAATTTCTACAAAGTCTATTATAAATCTAAATCGAAATTAGTCTCTAGCCCTAGTATGGTTTGCACAAGAGGATTAAAATTATTTCTTCGGAAGCTTTTTTTGCACGATGATCAGGGTCTTGCCTACAAGACTCTTGAGCACTTGTTGGAAATCTTCATTTTTCAGACTGTGACGTTTGCCAGAAATATTTCTCACAAAGAAAAACAACAGCGTCGTAGGTTGGACTGCAATTATTGTTTCCAAAACGTGACTTAAAGATACCTCAAACGCTTTTCCCTCTTGAAATTCACTATTTTGAAAATGCATTTCACCTTACAAAAGAATCAAGCGCATTTCTGTTGCAGCTAGCTCAATCCTTCCTTTAAAAATTAGACTCCTGGTAGGCGACAAAGAGCTGAGTAAGAACAAGTAAGTACGGCGAAACGTGCTTTTCCGAACTCCTTTGAACCCTGACATTCATTTTCGACACCACAAGTTTCAATATTTCTAATATTACATGATCAGCTCGAACTTTCCAGATCCAGAAAATATCGTCCACTTTTGCCGGTTACCTCGTGATCGCTTTATAAACACATTTATGTCGTTTTCCCTTATCTTTTAACGTGGCAGTTCAGGACTTGCCCAGTTTCTTCAATTCGGTTGTACAGGCTCCTTCGTACGAGGTGTATACTGGGGAGCCCCTCCCGGGCCGATCGCACCCTCAAACTTGCCGGCCTGGCCTGGCCAGGCCCGAGATTTTTTTTTTTTTTTTTTTTTTTTTGAGAGTCCTGGGAGGCGCGGGACAGGCCCGGGCCGGGTCGCAGGACCCCTCCCTCGCTAAGAACCGGCTCGCGGAACGGCAGCCCCGGGGCCGAACAATGGGGGCGCCGGGAATGGGGTCCCGCTTCCGCTGCCCGCCGGCCCGCGCGGCCCCCGCCCCGGCCCTTCCTCCCGCCACCGGGACGGCGCTCGTCCTGTCGCCCGCTCGCCATCTCCCTCCTTCCCGGCCCGCGACTCCGAGGCGCCTTCCTTTAGCGACCCCGGCTTCCCTGGCGGCCTCCTCCCCGCTCTTTTCCTAATTGTATTTTTACAATTTCGCCCGATGTTCAGACGTGATTGAGAAGTCTCACTCCCATCTTAACGTTGACTTGCTCTTTCAAGAAAAAAAAGATGGCTCAGAAAATCCCAATCTAGAAGGAAAAAAACGGAGCAAGCCCAAAAAGAACCCTTAACTCTAAATGCACCTCTCGCATTTTTTTTTTTTTTTTTTTTTTTTGGTCCAAGATTTAAACCCAGGCTGTGTCGAGCCCGCGATGGGCTCTCCCCGCTGCCTCCTGGAAATGCTGTTATTTTAAACTCCACCGGGCGCCCTCGGGCGCGGGCAGAGGATGTGTCCGGCAGCACGCAGCCAGGCAGAGGTTTTAGCTTACGCCTCTCGGGACGGGAAAAAAAAAGTGGAAGATGGACGCGGGAGCTTGCACGGCAGAGAGGCGACCCAGGCCGCCGGGGACGCCCCGGGCCGGGCGGGGGCGGCGCGGGCGCGGGGAGGTCTTAAATAGCGGGGGCCGGAGGGGCGGCGGGCCCGCGCGTGACGATACTCCCGTAGGAAGAACGGGGCCGCGGCGGAGTTTCCTTGGCGGGCTCCCCTTCCCCGCCTCCCCCCTTCTCCTGTCCCCTCCCCGAGAGAGAAAGTTGCAGGGAGGCGGAGTACAGCCATGCCCGCTTCCTCCCCGCGGTCCCCGGGAAGGGCAGGGGCGGCGGCGGGAGGCAGAGGGCGCGGGACAGGGCGGGCCCCTCGCAGGCAACAGGTCCGGGCCTCCGCGGAGACGCGCGGCCGGGCCGCCTCCCCTCCTCGCCGGCCCCCGGCCTGGCCGCGGCCGCCGGGGCCCGCGCGGGGGCGGGGCGGGGGTTCCCCGGCTGAGCGCCCTCCCCGGGCCGGCGGCAGGGGAAGGGAGGATCAGAAGGGATTCGAGTGCGGCACGAGCGCGGCCCGCGCGAGGCATCCTGGGTAAAAAGTGGCCGCGCCGTACCGGGAGAGCGCGGCGAGGAGCCGGGGTCAGAGGTCAGGGCCCTGGAGCCCCGCGCGCAGAGCCCCCCACGTGAACGCAGCGAGCGGGAGGAACCTTCCTGTTTTCTACCGCGCCGGCGCGCTCCCCCCGGGGTTGAGCGGCTGCTGCCGGGAAGGGGAGCTCCGCCGCGGTCGTCCCAACCTCTCCCCACCCCCTCACCTCCGCCGCGCGCACCCCCACGCTGCCCTGCCCCGCGCCTCGTCCCGGCCCCCGCGCAGGACGCGCAGCCACGCAGTAAATTTGCTTTAACAACAAGTGGGGGTGGCGGCCGCCCCTCCTCCGCTCGGCTCTTCCCCCTCCTCTCGCCGCGGCTCTTGACACTACTACAAACCAGGACTATAAACATAAACATGTGTCACTGTAACGGGGCAGGTAATGGACGCACTTTGGGGTGGGGTGGGGCGGACAGGGCCTCGGTCGCCGCTTGGGGGGCAGTAAAAAAAATCGTGTTTCACGTGCTCCACGGCTTTGGGGGCTCCCCCCCCCCCACGGATCCATTTATATAATGCCGAGGGCACTGGGTCACTTACTCAGCGGCGCAAACCCACAAAGCAGACTGGGCGATAACCTAGATACCCCAAAGCAAATACATTTACAGACGAGTCCCCCTTTTTACCGCCGGCGCTGCCATTTTTTTTTTTTTTTTTTAGCGTCGATTAAATCCCCTTTCCTTTTCAAATATTCTTTTCCTGATAGCAATAGAGGTCACGTTTCCACCTAAATCGTACGCTGATCTTTCCCCACACAGAGAGCCTACACATTGGGTGCACCGCAACCCCTTCCAACAGCAAGAAAGATTATTTAGCTGTCTCGAGTGCGAAATGCACCAGGCAAAGGTTATTTCTTGAGCTTTGTCTTCATGCATTTAGCAACTTCTGCTGCAAGTTACTGCGACTGGCGCTGTAGAGATTCGCCCCAGCAAGCCTGTCTTATTTTTATTTAGTCTACATTTACACGGCCTTTCAACTTTCCTCTCGTTCTTTAGCTCTACAAGCCTAGCAACCCCTACTTAAGAAAGAGGAAAGCGAATCCCCTCGTCAGCTCTTTGGCTTGAAACGGAGGGAGATAACAGAAAATACTCAGATGGGGAAGTGGTTCCCTTTGTTCTTTCATTGTTGCTCTACGAACTGGTGGATACAAGGACAAACACTTACCTTCTCTTCTTTTTGCTCCCAAAACCAGAAGCTCCCATCAGACTTAAAGTACACAGTCCACCTTGAAAGTAACTACGGACGTCGGGAGTTTGTATTCCATTCTTTTTCGCTCTCTGCCCTCTTTTAGCGTAGGATTAAGTTGCCGAGCACGTTGCTGCAAGCTGTAGCCCCCCGCCCTAGTGAATCGGTCACGTTTAGGACCCTCTAAGTCCACCCTAATTCTGACAGTAGAAGTGAGGGTATTGGAGCTCTAAACTTTCAAAAGAATAGGGGCCTGCAACTCTGGAAAAGTTACAAATACCCGGAAATTTTTTACCATTGATTTTTTAACCACATCACCAAATAGTATTTGCCAAGAAATATTAGGTATTTTTTCAAGGAAAGTATTTTTTTCCACTCTGTGTTTATCAACGCATTACTTAGACAAATGGAGTTTGTCTGAGGAAAGGTTTGTACAGATGTGTAACTGAATGGGTGTATTTTTCATAATGTTTGTTTGCCATGTGTTTTTAAAAATATAAACAACACTACAACCGAGAGAGGAAGGAAATAGAAATTTGAATGAAACTGCTGTAGAACCGCTTAAAGTTTATTTAAAATTTATTAGTGTAAAATTGGTCTCAGAAGTGAAAAGTAAGCTTTGCAAAGTTAAAAGAATTAATTTTCACTCTATGATCCCAAAATAAAAAAGCAAATTTTCTGGTTAGTAGTTAGTATTTAGTGCCTAGCTAGATGGCCAGTACTGCCTGAATGTTGTTGAAAACTGATTCTGATGTGATTCACTGATGTTGTGAATCTGAAATGTTACTTGTATATCCGTAAGTTTGAACTTGTGACTTTTTTTTTCCTCTCCCGCTTTTTTTTGTGTGTGTGTGTGTGTTCCCAGTAGCTGCAGCAGTGGAAGACAGTGATTGGCTCCAGTGCTCCTAGAAGGATTTGGGCTGAAGCCAGGGGAACAGAACCAGAGGATTCCCTTTCCAGGGACTCTCAGGCTGCTCCTGTGTTATCTTTCCTTTCTCCCCCATGGGTGCCCATGGGTTCAGTGTGGCTTCAAGCAGCCCATAGGTGTCATCACTTCAGTCTCTGCACATTTGGTCTTCCTGTGAAATAAACAAAAACGTGGGGAAACCAAATAAATAGTTTTTTTGAGATTTGTGTGTTATTTAATATAAGAAGGTTGACCTCTGTGTTCTCTGATTTTTTTTTCTCCCTAAGATCAATTGTTAAAGTCCCTTGTGTCTCAGAGAAATATTGCAACAAAACAAGATAATTGGGGGGAAAGGCAGTTGTAGTAAGAAAAGTGGCTTTTCTTTGATAGCATTTAATTGGAATTAAAAGATTCTTGAGCTGTAAACATTCTTTATTTATTCAGCACACATAAGCAGGCATTGTTTTATCACCATCATAATTATGGTGTCCTTTAAACTGGCTGATAGCAGGAAAGATAAGGAATGTGCCTCTAGATTTAGATCAGGTCTCCCTCCGTTCTTTCTCTTCCTCCCTCCTTTCTGTCTCTACCCCCCACCCCATTCCTTCCTTGGTCACTAGGGTCCCCCACAGCCCTTTAGATGAGGAGAGCAGAAAGCCTGTGGCCTAACCATTTCTTACATCATGAAAGTGATTTGTACCACACTCTTAATTTGATGCAACTCATAACCTTATCTCTTAGGTTTATAACTGCTTTTTAGCTTGCAATATATGTTTTCTGAAGAGTTGCCTTTTGCTTACCTGTATAAAATCTCATCCACTAGGGCTTCCTTCTTTACCTTTGTCTAATTTAGAAAGCACACTCTTAGGGCTTTTTCAGAACAAAGCCTCACAAAAACCCCTTTACCTCCAAGGATTTGCAAATTTATAAAGGCTGCATTGAATTCAAGATGGGTCAGGGGGCAAAAGAAGGGTAGAAGGTCACTGCATTTTGATTATGGGTCACTAGACAACATGGCATATACTCTGTGTTCCAAACTTTTGTTAAAGACAGGATTTTTAAATGCCTTAGAACAGAAGGATGGGCCCTTTGGGAGACTTGCTCTGATATGTTTGAATGAGACAAAAAAGAAAAAAAATTAAGGAAAATACACTACATCATAAATTAGGTTGTTTCTCATTTTGGCCATTTCCTTTTCTTCCACTCTCATTTTCTCCTTCCCAAAACAGAGGCTGTGGTATCAGATAAGTTTAATTAAAGAAAGGTTGAGATTTTATTGTCTTATCTCCTCAACTAACTCAGCCTCCTGAGACTTTATTTTATTTTGTAAATTACTCTTAGGCAACAGTATAAGGGACTTATTTTATACTCCTAACCAGTATCTTACATTGTTGAAGCCTTTGTGATGTGCCTTACTCTCTTCGGTCTGAATTCACTTTGAACAAAATGTGCCTAACATCACTAAAACAAATGTATATGGTGAAGAGTTAGGTGATTCTCTCTCTCTCTCTCTCTCTCTCTCTCTCTCTCTCTCTGTATGTGTGTGTGTGTGTGTGTGTGTGTGTGTGTGTGTGTGTGTGATCCTCATTTAAATTATGTATGTATGGGTGAGAGCTTGGAAGGAAGAGGATTATTTTAATGCTCTTCAATACTTTAATTATATGACAGTTGTAGTGTAGAAATGCTAAAGTACTCTTAGGTTTTCCTTCAGGTTTTCAAAAGAACTTTCCCCATTAGTAAACTACTCCTGCAAATTGCTATTGCATTTCCCAGCTAACCATTTAAAAGACTGTAAATGCCCGTGTGCATTACTTCGCTCCAGAGGAAAGAGGTCAGCCTGAGTTGCTATGGTATTTAAACATAAAATACAGTGAAAATAAATCAAAATAGAGCATGTGAAGGTAAATTTAGCATATTCATATGGGATAAGACAAGTATGTTCAGATCCTTACTGCCCATCACTTTAAAAACCTGAAAGTGCTGACTTTTATAATAAATGTAGAAATAAGTGGACATTAAGAATATATTTCAGTTTGTAATTGTGAGAGGATTTTCCTTTAGCAATCTTTGTTTTCAAAACCAAAATACTTTCTGCAATAGCATGTAGGTTACGCATTTCTCATTGAGTAAATGATACCATTTAATTAACAAAATCAATGTGTATCATGTATATGCCAACATTCACAATAATTCCCTGGACTTACAGAGATGGATACATACATAAATGTTAATTTGAGCATATCCATCCACATATGTACGTGCACTTAAGAAACATAGAAGTTGATATATTCTTTCTTAAAAAAGAATTTGAATACAGTCCATCATCCAAATTGGGTTCATCTTTGATTGCAGAGGAGGCTGACATGGTCAACAAATTTATCAAAGAAACCCCCTGGCTTTTGAAGAATAGTACTTTATACATCTGGATCTGCACATCCAGGCAAAGTAAGTAAATTATTGCATAACTTTAAGGATAATTGATAACAGACACCTTTAATTTTTCATCCCCATTCTTTTGGCCAGCTTTCGCATTAATAATCTAAGCCATAAATGTTGGTAGCTATTGATCGAAATCCCCGGTGTGCATGCAAATCCATCTTAAAGTCCCCTGCCTTTCATGTGTGAGCGCTCAGGGGCCTCTGCTAGATCTTTTTATCGGGATCGACCCCCAATGTGCCTGGAGAAGACCCCGGATATGCAACGTGTGCTGATGGCCACAAGAAAGCTGTCTGACACATTGTGTGTGTGTGTGTGTGTGTGTGCGTGCGTGTGTTAAGGCTGCAGCACTGGTGCTGTTGCGTGAGTGTGCACATACAATGATGGGGAAGTTAAAGGAACAAAAGAATGTATTAGACAAGAGAAAGATATGTAATAGGAGTATTAAAAATAGATAAGTGTAAAGGTGTCTGTATGTACTGACAGAGGTACTATGTAACTAGTATTAATGCATTTCTTGAATCCCTTGGCCCTTATTTTTCCCTAATTGATCAAACAAATGAGACTATAGTTTTAGTTTGAAAAATACTTCATAATCTAGTTTTCCAAATACCTACATAGTGTTTTAAGATGGGAGTGGAGAGGAAAAGAAGGTAAGTTTTAAATGTTCACAGAATCACACTGCTGTGTGCCAGGAAGAATGGAAGTCTGGTGTGGTGTGTGTGTGTGTGTGTGTGTGTGTGTGTGTGTGTGTGTGTGTGTAAGCCTAACCAGGGATCAATTAAAACTACCTGGCCAAAGGGGGGAAAACAATGCCCTAGACAATCTCTTGTATTATCTTCTCAAAGCCTTTTTTTTGAGTTTGCTGTTTCTTGGCTGTTTGACTCTTCGGTCTAAATCTTAAAGCTGGGGGAGGGGAATGGACAGAGGGGGATGGGAGGGAGAGGGCTGGCAGTATATAAGTGCACCAGGAGGAATTTAAAAACGACATTATTGTTGCTGGCAATAGAAAGACTGGTCATTCTACTTTAAAAAACAAACACCAGCATCTGCTTTTTCCTGGAAACTTCACTTTCTGCTTAAACCTTGTGCCCGTTGCCTTCTGTGAAAGTGAAAGAGAAAAAGGCAGTGTGATCCAGATGCAAAAGAAAGCCAACTTGGTGGATGGTATTAGCTGTGACGAGGCATTGTTCATTGCTGCCTCTCGGTTACATTAAGCCTGAAATATCACGAGATGCATTCAATGATCTCTCATTCACGGGACAAAAATGTAATTTGCTGTAGCTCTGATTTCTTGGATGGAAATGCTAGCCTTAGATTTCAAAGGCAAGAACTAGACATCGCGGTTTGTACACACATTGATTAAGTTGAAGAGCGGCGATTACATCTGTGCTGAGTGCAACAGTAGTCCAGGGCTGACTTTTCAAATCCCAACCTCCTGAGTTACAGACTCTCTTAAATAGACTTCCTTAATTTCCGGATGTTCTTCTTGAAATTCCCAATTCTTTTCAAAATTCCTGGAAAATTGCAATGAAGATGAGGGTGGGGGTGGGGAGTAGGAAACTGTGGCCGAGATTTCATCTTGTCTGGCAATACCTATTTGTGTGTCTGGTTTTTTTTCCCTCCTGCCATACCTGCTAGCCAGAGCAGAGCATGGAAAAATTGGAACTTCGGAATGAGAAGGAAGAAATTATTGTATTTTTTCCCTTGCAGGCTGAGAAATATCCGTTTATTCTTTAACCACATGGATGTGTCTATTTTTGGAGGAAGAAGGAAACATCAATGCCTGGGTTGCATTTATGCTATAGTTGTAAACACCAAACAGTTAAGAAGATTGTGCCGAATTTTGCAAAGCAGCCAACAAACCACCTTGGGATCCTGGTAACGCAAGTGGGAAGACCCCTTGCTTGCATTTGGCAATATTTTGGATATCCTTGAAAACGACAGTAAACTAAGCCTTAATTTGACTAAGAAGAGGTTAAATCGCATTGATATTCATCCAAAGCGATTTTGTTAAAGCAGATGCTTGGCTTTCATGGAAAAGGGCGGGGGGGGGGGGGGTAGTTGTGGAAGATTCACCTAAAGTACCGAACAAAGCGTTGGAGACTACTAGAATAGTCTGCATCATATATCAGCACTTTCTTTTCATTGGTATTACGTAAAACCTCTGGAAGCACCTTGGGCGTTGCATAGTTTCTTTTCTTTGCTGCAGAAGGAAGCAGTCTGCTCCATGGAATCCTGATTTGTCGTGAACAGGACCCTGGCAAAGGTTGTGTTGGGGACCTAGGACGATCCCTCCTCCAATCCAGCCCGGTTAATTGTGAAAAGTGTATACATTTCTGGCTTATCAATGCTTTGTTATGGGTCTGACGTGAAACTACCTCCTCCTTACCCCACCCCCCAGCAGAGAACCGAAATCCAGTCGAATTGCTACGGTGTTTCGGAGCTGGAGCCTTGAACTGCTTCCTTGATCAAATAACTGTTTCTGGTTGTAAAAAGGCATTTCAGGGGCGGGGGGGAAAGGAAAACCAAGAGAAATTCCGAACGTAAGTCTGTACGGGGGTGGTTCACAGCGCGGTTTAACTTTAGAGCTCCAGCCAGTCTCCTTCTCCACTCCCATAAGGGAAATACCAGGCAATTCTGCACATTTTCGCTTAAGCTCCATTTTCCAAAGGAAGGGGGGTGGGGTGGGGTGTATGTATTTGGGCTTGATAATGTTTTTTAAATGCTTTTTTTGAAACGATAATAGCTGTATCAGTAAAATGCAAATAAAGCAAAAATGGGCAATATTTCTTTAAAGGGGAATATACGGTGGCTTTTTTTTTTAAGCGTACACACGCTGCTTCTCATGAAGTCTGTGAGTCAGGCTGTTTCTGAGCTCCGATAGTTTAATGGAAAGATTTATATACCGACTGTATTATTTACTTTGGGAGGGGAGGTGGCACTATAAGGGTATGCTAATTAGTAGGAGATTTTGGGGGGAAGGGGTGGAATATCAATTTTTATTGCATCACCTGTCAGGAGTGTCCAATCAGCGTTGGCTTTAGGGGAATTAATTGATGAAGGTGTCTCCGGACGAGCTCACTTCACTCTGTCATTTTATTTGTAGCTAAAGCAGCGGCGGGAATAGCAGCTGCATTTCTTTCTCTTTCTCCCTTCACATTCCATTATCATAGGGCTCCAATGGAGAAGGAAGGACTAGAGGGGCCCAGGTACTGATCTGCATCGAGGACGCAGACCAACACACTGGCAGATCAGAAACCGGATGGTTTTTCCCCTCTTTTTTTTAAAAAAAACGAAAACCAAAAAAAAGCAAGAATCAAGTCAGTGTAATTTCATGGGGTTCCCCCCCCCAATAATTTCGCCTAGAGTTTGGCACTCCCTTCGCCGGGAATAACAGTCTTTGTTATTTTATTAGCAGGATGCCTTGAGACACACGCAGCATCTGGCGGAGGATTAACATACATACGTGTGTATGTATGCGTCACGTATATATTTACTGCAAATGGTGGGGATCCTTTAGTGCCCGAGATGGGAGACCTGAAGTCAGGTTTTGAAGAGGTGGATGGCGTGAGGCTCGGCTACCTCATCATTAAAGGGAAGCAAATGTTTGCCCTCTCCCAAGTCTTCACAGATCTGCTGAAAAACATCCCGAGGACGACAGTGCACAAGCGCATGGATCATTTGAAAGTGAAAAAGCACCACTGCGATCTGGAGGAGTTGCGGAAACTCAAGGCAATCAACAGCATCGCCTTCCACGCCGCCAAATGCACTCTCATCTCCCGGGAAGACGTGGAAGCGCTCTACACCTCCTGCAAAACCGAGCGCGTCCTCAAGACCAAGCGCAGGAGGGCCGGCCGGGCCCTGGCCACAAAGGCGCCGCCGCCAGAGCGCGCCGCCGCCGCCGCCAGCCCCCGCCCGGGGTTTTGGAAGGACAAGCACCAACTTTGGCGGGGCCTGAGCGGAGCCGCGCGGCCCCTGCCAATCAGCGCGCAGTCCCCGCGCCCGGGCGCCGCCGCCGCGCGCCCCGCCGCCCATCTACCTCAGATTTTTAGCAAATACCCGGGCTCGCACTACCCGGAGATCGGGCGCTCGCCTGGCAAACCCCCTCTAAACTATGAAACCGCCCCACTCCAGGGAAACTACGTCGCCTTCCACTCGGACCCGGCTTATTTTCGGAGCCTGCTGTGCAGCAAGCACCCCGCCGCCGCCGCCGCCGCCGCCGCCGCCGCCGCAGCCGCAGCCGCCGCCGCCGCCGCCGCCGCCGCCGCCGCCTACTACCAGGCGTCGGCCTCCGGACCCCAGCCCAAGGCGGCGGCGGCGGCGGCGGCGGCGGGCGCCCCGGGGAGCCTGAGCTACCGGTGCAAGCGCAAGCGCGGCGCCGCCCGGGACTGCCTGCTCGCGCCCCACGCGGGCGCCCGGCGCCTGCTGCTGCTGCCCCGGTCCTACCGAGCCAAGGCGGCCGCGGCGGCGGCGGCGGCGGCGGCGGCGGCGGCGGCCGCCGGAGCCACTTGCCTGGAGAGGTTCCACCTGGTGAACGGCTTCTGCCCGCCGCCGCACCACCACCACCACCACCATCACCACCACCACCACCACCACCACCACCACCGGGCCCCGCCGCCGCCGCCGCCGCCGCCGCCGCCGCCGAGCCCCCGCCCGCCCCCGCCCCGCCGGCCGCGGCCCCATCCGGGCGGCTTCCCCGAGAGCTGCAGCAGCGACTCCGAGTCCAGCTCCTACTCGGACCACGCCGCCAACGACTCGGATTTTGGCTCGAGTTTGTCCAGCTCCAGCAACTCGGTGTCCTCGGAGGAAGAGGGGGAGGAAGGAGACGAGGAGGAGGAGGAAGAGGAGGAGGAGGAGGAAGAGGGGGGCAGCGGGGCCTCGGATTCCAGTGAAGTCAGCTCGGAGGAGGAGGACTCCTCCACGGAGTCGGACTCCAGCTCCGGCTCCAGCCAAGTGTCGGTGCAGAGCATCCGTTTCAGGCGCACCAGCTTCTGCCAGCCTCCCAGCGTGCAGGCGCAGGCCAACTTCTTGTACCAGCTGGCCGCTGCAACCAAACCCGCTGCTTTCGAGGATGCCGGCCGACTTTCCGACCTCAAGAGCAGCAGCGTCAAAGCGGAGTCGCCCGAGGAGTGGAATCCGCAGGGCTGGGCCCCCAAAGCGTCTCCGGTGTACTGCCCGGCCAGCCTGGGGAGTTGTTTCCCCGAGATAAGGAACGATAGGGTATCTGAGATTACATTCCCACACTCTGAAATTTCCAGTACTGTAAAGAGAACTGACCTGACAATTAACTGCCTGGCAGAGGGGGCCTCTTCACCTCGCCCAAAGACAAACAATGCATTTCCACAACAAAGAATATTCCGGGAGGCTAGGAAATGCCCACAAGCAACTCCTACTACACACTGTGCAGATAACAACACAATAGCTTCTAGGTTCTTAAATAATGAGTGTTCAGGAGCAGCAGCAAATTCAGAAAAAGATTCCAAAATCGCTCATTGTCCCGAATTTGCTACGGATTTGCCCTCTTCGCAAACCGACCCGGACGTGGCAGCAGCAGCCGCAGCTAAAGCTGAGAATCCCTGCACTGAACCAGGCAACAAGGCACTGCCGTTTCTGCACAATATTAAAATCAAAGTAGAAGACAGTAGTGCTAATGAAGAATATGAACCAGATCTTATTACAAATAAGCTAAAGTGCGAGTGCAATGATACAAAGGGTGAGTTTTACAGTGTGACTGAGCATAAAGAGGACACCTTGTTAACCACAGCCAAGGAGGGGTTTGCATGCCCTGAGAAAGAAATTCCGTCCTTGAATCCACTGGCTCAGAGTCAGGGCTTTTCATGCACTTTACGTCCTCCAGAACCTGAGGATGGGGAATATAAATTTGGTGCCAGGGTGAGAAAAAACTACCGGACACTAGTCCTGGGAAAACGACCTGTCCTTCAGACACCTCCAGTCAAACCAAATTTGAAATCAGCTAGAAGCCCTCGTCCTACAGGTAAAACTGAGACACATGAAGGAACACTGGATGACTTTACAGTTATAAACAGACGCAAAAAGGTAGCCAGCAATGTAGCATCAGCAGTGAAAAGGCCATTTAATTTCATGGCAAATTTTCCTTGTCCACCGTCACTCATTATTGGGAAGGATGGGGATCTGTGGCCGGCGTATTCTTTAAACACCACTAAGGATTCCCAACCTCCTCACAAGGCCCATCCTATATGGAAATGGCAGCTGGGCGGTTCTGCAATACCTCTTCCACCTAGTCACAAATTCAGGAAATTTAATTCATAAAAATGTTTTGGAGGATATTTTCTTGAACCATATTACCTTCCTTTTGTTGTAAACTGCACGGGATGGTTTGTACAAGTCCATTAATGGTGTTACACCCCCTTTGGAGTCCTGGTTTATCGCATTTTGAAGACAGAAATCGGATTACCTTTTTTTCCATTGCGGGTTTTTTTTTTTTTTTTTGGAGTAGGGTGGGGGTGGGGTGGGAGAAGGGTCGGTTTACATACCACAGACTACTTCAGGCTAAAGACTCAAGTAAAACTCAGTTATTATGGTAGAGCTGGAACACTTTATTGTTTCAATGCTAATAATGCACCCGGTACCTCAATTCAACTGCTACAAATAAATGTCAAAAGGTTGAATAATAAATATTACAATGAGCCATTAAATTTATGCACTAGATTTTAGACCCGAAAGTGTAACTGTTAATTCAGTGCAAGTTTGTTAGGTTACATGGTTACACAGTGAGGTAGCAAGAAGTTTCTGTGAGCCCAAAATGTAATTTTCTGGAGCTCTTGTTTGTGGGGTATCTTTTTCTTATTGCTCCCCTCATTCCCTCTCCAAGAGTAGTTGCACTTAACGTTTTTTTTTTAGTGGAAAGAAGAGAGTGTGAGTCCTGATTGAATGCTAATTAAAAAGCTGCCTCATACATTATAAGTAAAAGAAATATGGAATTGTATTATTTTTGGGGTAAAAGATGTGAGTTTTTACTTTTACAGACACTCCTTGCAATTGGAAAAGTCCTTTTTGTGTCCTCATCCAAACATTTCATTAAGACAACTCTTTATTGTCCTGCTTATCTTGTGGTCTGAACATGACTCTTGCAACTCTCAAAACAATTAAAATATTTCTCTTGATTGCAGAATATCTTACAGTCTAACTCTTCATAGTGACACAGCAGTAAATACAACCAAGAAAAAGGAAAAGGAGGGTCAGAGCTATAATACCCCAGTGAAAAAATAAGTTATTTCAGGGCTTTTGGTACCAGAACTCAGGCACTTGGATTTTATTACCTAACACTTTTTCTGCATTTCTCTTAAGCTTCTGTTTTCAGACCATCCTGTGTTTAGGGCAGGAGAGTTTCTACTGCAAGTGACAATCAGAGGTGACTTATCTATATTTGCACTTAAAATCAAAGTAGTTCAACATACAAAATGGCTAGGGTGTAGCCCTTGGTAAGGCCATGCTGGTGTACTGTGTTGTGATGATGGAAGCAGTAAATCAAAATTATGGAAATTTGCACTGTTGAAAAGCATGCTTTAGCTTTATTTTCAATTAAAAAACACTGTTTAAAATTCCTGGTTCTACACATTTCTACTTATTCCAGATTGAAGAATGGTTAATAGGAATGAATGGCATTGTTGACATTTTCATTTGTACTGTTTTTGCCTGAAAGAATTGCATTTCTTGGGTGCAGTGTTTTGTTGTTAACACTTTGTGATAAGGCCAGCCAGGGTCTGTGCATTACACTGGCAAATTCCTTTATAAATAACAAAACTTTACGTACTGGTTACCAACCAAGCACTAAAAGTTTCAGATTTATGAAAGTGGAGCAGAGTTCAGTTATTTTCATGAAAGTTGAATCTAAGAGTTTTGGGTCCATCTCCCTTGGTCTGACAAATAAGGTATCTCAAATCCTTGCTATCTTGAATCTAAAAAGTTGCATCTATAGATCATAAATCACAAAGCAAAACAAAACACCAATGAAATGTTTACTGTGTGAATTTAAGTCACTATTTCTCATGGAAATTCTTGTCTAGTTTTTTTCTTAACCTTTTAATATCTACTCCCTTAGAAATTTTCCTTTTGTCTGTAAATGTTTCAGATAGATCTGGATGGTCTCAGTCTAATTGCTGTAGATGCTCTGTGGTTTTCCTCTTGTTGTAAAGGACAGAGGCTTAGGATACCTGCATCCAAATACATTTGGATGAAGTAAACAGATGCTTTGAACTGCCTCTCCTCCTTTCCTTCATGAACATTGCCAGATGTAGGTTCACTGAGTTGCTTTTTTTAAAATTGGAATACTAGATATGAACGAGGCAAAAATTTGGAGATGTTACCCTTGAATTCATGTTTGTATATAATTCCAAAGACCATGTTACAGTTAAATTCTCCCAAAAAGCTGAAGAGAAGAAGCAGAATTGGCTTCATGGTCTTTCTTTCCTCTGTGGAAGGCCATACAGAACTAGATACAGTGCGTTGTCCTGAAAAAAAAAAATCAATCTGTAAAAAGTGTCGCACACACACTGGAAGTCTGTAATTCCTGCTCTTTAATTACTGCTAAGTCAAGAAAATTCAAAGTACAGGGTGACTACTACATTTTGATCTGAATTTCCCTTGTTGGCTATGGACTTATTGTTCCTCAATTATAAATTGCAGATATATTTGAAGTCTAGAGGTCTTGGGTGTAGGAGGACTCGAAGAAACAATAAGCACAAATTAAAATAAATACACCCTATGGAATTTGTGACATAAAGTATCAGCCTACAGCTTTGACACTTGGTCTCCAGCCCTCAGAGAATCAATAGTTTCAGTTTATGGCAGTTGGAGAATGAGCAGTGTGGAGGCAAGGCATTCCAGAATGATACCATCAAAAGGAAAGAAATTAAATAGTCAACACAAATTTTGCCCCACTGTATGACTATAAGCCAGCCAACCACAGGAAAACTTGAGTTGGGGCTTCTGTGAGAAAAGTGGACTAGATAGTATGCAGTAACTTGAAAATACAAGGTATTCTTTCAATTCCTGGTAGCCCCTTAGCTGTTTTCCCATCCTGCTGTGGGAATTATTCTCAGTACAGTTTATTTTATTTGGGTTGTTTTATGATTAATGACAATTTCTAGCCTTTTCTAAGCTACTATATAAATGCCCCATTTGTTCAAAAGTTAAGCCTTATTGAGAGAAAAAAAGTTACCTCCACTTATAGATCACATTTTTACATTTAGATGTTTTCAGGGAGTAGAATTTTAAAAAGAGAGGGGAGAGCCAGATGGCTCCAGGGTCAGTGAGTTCTGTATCTAAATCAGCTCAACATTACCAGACAGGAGGAAAATACAGGAAAAAAATCTCTTTCTTTGACCGTATTTTTAGGGGGTGGAGGTAGAACAAACTTATTTTGACGTCCTATAAAAGTAATTCCCTAATAAGACTGTGAAATGAACATTTAATTTAGTAAAAGAGATGTGTGTCCTCTCTTCCATAGTCAGGTCATCTGTCTTTATAGAAAATGCAGCTTGCTTTTTTTCAACTATTTACTTTTTTAAACTGGGTGTTCCTTTCTACTGGCTTACTTGATTACAGAGGGGTAATCACAATGATGGTTGTTTATTTGAAAATCAACGAGGAGCCACCACTAAACAGCACTAAGACAAACTAGATGGGCTGGTGTGTGGATTTTTGACTTACTCATGTCTGGGTGACTTTTAGTGCTCTAGGAATTCCTCAAGTTCTAGTCAACAAGAATTGGGATGGGAATCTTCCGTTACTGATGAGACTAGGTTTTGTTTGCATGCAGAAAGAGAGGTAGAAGAAACTAATTCCACAAAGGCATTTTTTTTTCTTCAAAGTAAACAAAAGCAAAACCCCACCATGGTGATAAATAAATAAATAAAGCGTTAGCATCTGCGAAGAAAAAAAAAAGTAGTTTTTCTTCACCTTGAAAATAACTTCCTGCTAAAAAGGATGTGATAAATGGGATTTCCCAGGGCTAAACTAAGGGAAAAAAAAAAAAGCTCCCATCAACTAACCTCGGGGAATTGGCAAGGAGGAACAAGCCATCCACCTTAGTGAGTCCTCTCTGTCACCCCAGTTATCCCAGGATTTTCCTCTGCCCTGTAAGGAAGGACTATTTTTAAATGCTAGCTTTGGTTTTGGTTTGCTCCTTAGGCCAAAGGGCATTTTGCAAACTAGCCTGGGGGTTGGGGACATAAGGCAAATCGAGGAGATGGGGGAGGGCTGCATTTTACCTGTTTGGCAGGCCCTCTTTTGCAAAAAAAAAAAAAAAAAAAAAAAAAAAGGGGGGGGGGGGGTGTTGGCGGGGGTGGGGACAGCTATCATTCTTTGCCCAGGCCCTAGGCCCCCGCTCCTCTCTCGCTCCTTTTCAAACTGTGGCGGCCTCACAAGCTCCTACTTTAAAAGGCCTGAGATGTTTTGCATGAAGCCCTCACAATAGGGGTTGAGGGAATTGACAGTTTCAAAAACAAGGCGTTCAGTCCTTTCCAGCTGCCGGGCCCGCTCTTTCGCACCAACTCCTCGTTCCTCTCTGCTGGTGGCGTCCTCCCGAGCGCGCGGCCTCCCCCCACTCCGTCGGCCCGCGCTCCGGCCGCCCCACCCCGCCCCCAGGCTGTGTTTGTAAACAGGGGTCAGTGGCCAGGGGCTGCTGGCGCGGGCTTCGGGCCTAGCGGCCTGGGAGGGAAGGCGAGACCACGGTGGGGCGGGCGCAGGGCTGCGGGCGGAGGGCTGGCCTGAGGGCCGAGGGGTTCCGGGATCCCTCCCCTTTACTTGCCCCGGGACGCCAAGCCCCAGGAGCTGCACCGATCCAGGCTAGGTAGCTCTGGGCTCCCTGACCAGGGCCACCACCGGTAGAAAGATGTTTAAGTGCCGCCATTTTGCACGGTGGCGAACAGATTTCTTTGTGACTCTTTCCCCCCCAAGCTCAGATCTCGGCCACCCCCGAACGTGTGCCGATTTCGCCTCCCCAGGCAGAAGAGCCTGCACCCAACTCGGCCAGCGCAGCCTTCGATCCCCGAGGCCTCGAGGCTGAGCGCGCAGGGCGCCCGGCGGGACCGGCCTCGGTGCCCTCCCCGGGGCCAGCCCTGGGGACTGGAACGCCTCCCCGCCCTGTGCGCTCCTTTTGTGCGTCCCGGAGTCGTCGCCCGTCCCCGCACACGCCGCCTCGCTAGTTCTCCCATTCTCGCCCAGGCTTCCTCTCTCCGAGGCAAATGGGGCCCAGTTCGTCGCACGGGGCAGAGGGCTGGCCAAGGCCTCCAAAGTGCGCGTGGGGGACGAGAGTGGCCGAGGGACGGGGCTTGCCACTGAGCCGGCGTGCCTGCAGTGGCCGGAACCCAGGCCTGCAGCGTGGGGAGGTTGCGGGAGCGCGAAAAGGGCGGGCCAGGATCGCGAAGTGGGGAGACGGGATGGGACGCCGCTCGCAGGCTTGCTGTGGCGCCGTGGTGCCCGCATCTTGGAACTTCTCGGTGCATCTGCAAGTGGAATGGTGACCTGGAAACGGGAGACGTGCGACAGTGACCTGGAAAGCCACCCTTGGTTGTAGAGGTTGGAGTGCAGCACCGCAAACAAAGCTGCTGCCGGGGCAGAGGGCGACGCAGAGGTGCACCGCAGATGGGTCGCAGGAAAGTGCAACAAGCTTGTTTTCCCGGGTGTTTAAAATGCAGCCCCAGTTGTAAAGTGTGTGAAATTACGCACTGGTCTCTTAAAGAGTGCCTAATTTATAGTAAATAGCAAGGTCTTTGTAAATGGCTTTATTATGTTGTTTCTTGTTAATTGTTGAGAAAATCCCCATTGTTGAGTGTGAAAGGCTTTATGAGCTAACCTGGTCCTGGGCGCAATCAGAGGGCAGTAAATGGCTGCTCGGCCTCCAAGGCCTCGCGCGGAAGCGGGGCAGGCCCAGAGCGCCGCGAGGGCTCCTGGAGAGGCCGCCTGGGCTCGGTAGGACGTGGCCAGGCTTCCTCTAGCTTTTAATTCATAAGTAAGCACGCATGGTTCCAACTCGCGGGCCCCCAGAGCAGCTGGCGAGGGGAACCCGCCTGGCCGCGCGACCCCGGCCGGGAAGTCCGCGGGGAGGCGGCGCGGACCCGGGCGCCCCTCGCGGGTCCCAGCCCGCAGGGGGTCGCGCCTGGCCCGCAGGCGGGTCGGCCCCGGGCGCGGGCTCCAGCGCGCTGCGGTGCGGCGAGGTCCTGGGCTTTGTCTCCAGGTCTCCGGCCGCGTGCAGCGCGGGCCCAGCCCCATCTTGCTCTGCTGGCGGAACCCCCAGAACTGCCTGCCGGGCCGCTGAACCGGAGGGGCTTCGGGCAGAGCCGGCTCCAGGGAGAGGGAGCGTCAGGCCCCTGCCTGGGCCTCCTCGTCTTTTGTTTAAAGCTCTCTCTCTCCTTCCCTCCCTCGCTTTCTCCCTCTCTCTCACGCCCGGACACACACACACACATTCTGTCTCTCCATCAGAAACCTGAAAGGGACTGAGAAGACAAGAGAAATGAGAGGAAGGGGTTTTGATTTTAACAAGGGGAAATTTTTTTCTTCTTTACTCTATGATAAAACATTCCTGCTTCCCTTTGCTAGATCCTCTAGTCCACTTCCCAGCCATTTGGAATCTAGGAAGGGAATGGACAAAATCAGGCCGGCGCTGGGTTCACTGCATGAAGTTTGAGGACAGGACTTGGCTGGCTCGTCCTGCAGGCCGGACAGGGAGCCTCCCGCCGGGGCTCTCTGCTCCTCGGCATTCCCGGCACTTAGGACCCGGTGGGTCTGGGTCGGGGAAAAGCAACTGCCGCGTCTCCGCAATCTCTAAGCGCTGGCCCTGCAGCTAGCTGGAGAGAATTTCTTCTTAAGTCTACATGGGTGGCAGAAAACCTGGGTTAGGTGGATTGTATGTATGTTGGGGTTTGGACATTAGCTAATGCAAATCACAAGGAAATGTTAATTCCAGCCAGAAAAACCTGTGTTCAGCTATCTTTCTTCCTTCTAAGATGGCCTTCTGCTTGCGCACTCTCGCTCTCACCAAATTAGCTATTACGTGAAATCCCCTGGGTTTAAAGCACTTGTTTCGCGGATTCGCGTACAACCCATATTAACTATGCACTTTCTGCTATTCCTCTTGTGACTGTCCCTGCCTCTTCCTTCTTTGCAGAGAGTATGATGCATTTTATTTTAGCCCAATCGATGCGTGCAAATACTGGGATAACACAACCCACACATCTGCGGTGGAAGCTGTTTTCAAAATTGAGTTTAGGGATCAATACTAAGTCGAAATGCTCCAAATTGCACGAATTCGCCAAATTCAAGCCTTGGGCTCCCAAGCCCCTTTCCTGACTGATTAACACACTTGCAGTCTATGTAGCTGCGCTTCTTACCCTTTCCTGGTCTCAAGACAGGATGTTTTCATCCTGTGTATTTGGCTTTCCCTAAAGATCACTCTGGTTTGCTTGGGAAAACACGACCCCAAAATGTGTGGTGATAAACTCGTGTCAATGGCTTCCATGCAAGTCTCTTTACAGTTTCTTTGCTAACTGCCATTCCCCTCTTTCTTTATTTTCCTAGGACCTGACAGTAGCACCTAGAAGTGCCATAGTGGGTGCTCTGAAAACCTTTGCCCAATTGAATAAATATTTTACTGTGGAGGGCACAGCCACTATTTGGCTCCCAGGACTTGTTCCAGAGCTGAGCGGTTTGGGTCACAGCACATGAGCTCTCTATTCTTTTGCAGCAGAGGCCATGACTGCAGGTCGACTCTTGCCTAACTGGGGGGAAGGGCTGTGGTTGTCCCCTTGTTGCAAGGGACTATTTAAGGCCAGAGAGGTGGGTGGGTAGGAGTGGATTCTGAAAGAGAATTAGAAGAGCCTGCTGCCCACAGATGTGTGTGCATGAGTGTGTGGTCTGAAAAGAACACAGGGGAGACAAACCAAGAACCTAGGATTCTAGGGTATCCCTGTTCCTTAGCTCCTGCTGTCTTAGTCTTCCTTCAGGATAGATGACTGGGACAGGACTGAAAAAGGTGGAGAGAGAGTGGCAAGCAGCCTCGAATCTCTCCATAAGATTTGGTTATTCATCTAACCAGTGCCATCAATATGTTTGTTTGACCCGTTTGGGGTGAAAAGGCTTAGCATTCAATGGACTTGGGCCTTAAAATATCACTAGCCTAGCAAAAAACAACTGCCCACAGGTTTGCAAAGGTTCTACCCAGCCAGGATGCACAGATCCAAGGCCTGCTACAGAAGGGAAACCATGCAATGGCTGACTGCCTTCTAGACCAAGCCATTAAAACAAACAAACAACAACAACCCCCCCCAAAAAAAAAAAAAAACAAAAGGAAAAAACCCTTAAAACAAACAAATAAACAAGCTTAGAATTCTTTTGGAGACTGGGTTATTGGAGAAGCACGTGTAGGCTACCAGAAAGCTGGAATATAATTTCCATTGTTGGTGCTTGCCTTCTTTGAGATCCCTTTAAGTTAGCTCCAGAAAAAGCACAATACTTGGGATAAGTGATGAGCAGCAGAGAAAAAACAGCATGCAAGGAAGAGACACTGCCCTGAGCCTAGGCAGTAGCCCTCCCCTTCCCTGTGAAAGTTAGATATGACGCAAATACGTAAGAGATCCTAAGGCTACAACTTGGTCAGTAGGCGGGCATTTCAGTCTCTGAAATGACCTGTAAGGGCCTAGATTCTTGGATCCATCAGGAATAAAGAACACATTTTATTTTCATGCCCCCCTCATCCTTCTCTTTCTCTTTTTCCCTTCCTTCAAATGAATAACCTGATTGTCAGAGGTGCAAATGTCAGAGATTAGTTTTCTTCCTCTACATTGGGTCAAAATATGCAGACCAGTAGATGGTTAAGCTTTCAGATGACTCCTTGTCATCTTTTCAAATTAAAACCTTCATGCTATAGTAGGAATTGCCATGAACCCGGTTTATTTACCTTTCTCTACTTTTCCCTTTATGGTCCCCATTCTCTCTGCTCCCACCATCCCAGCTTCTCCTCTTCTTCCCCTCCCCCTTTGCAACCCTTATACCTACATTAAGGCTACATAGGGGAAATACCAATATGTAGTAATCCTTTCTCCAGAGGTGGAAATAGACGAAGAGCTGGACTTAAACCAATGCTGAGAGGCAGTCTAGAAGCCTGCAGTGACCCTGAGCTTCCTTGCTGGGGTGAGGGGCCAGGGCTTCCCAGACTCTTGTCCTGTATGTGCTCAGCTTTTCTGGTTAGACTATAAAAAACAGCGTGTATCTCAAGACCAGGAGAGCACCACTCCATAAACACATGGCTATGGCTTTAACATGGAGTGTATTACCAGATGCAAATGTACAGAGATGCTTTTAATTTTTTCCAAGTGTTGTACATCATGTGGCAAATTGGTGTTTGGAAGCCAATTTTTTTTCTGTTAATAATAATAGAGACTTCTTAAACAATCTTAAGCATACATGATTGAGAACAAAAATACTGTACATCATGACTACTCCCATCGTGTTTCTGGGTTTAAGAAAAGTGGCACTTTTATTCTTTCCTAAGTAAGGAAGATTTTTAAGCATAAAGATCTGAATTGTCCAATTGCTGCCCATATAATTTTTAGAAAATAATAATCTTTGTGTTGCTTTATCTTTTCACATCTTTATATACCATAAATTTAAAAGTAAATTAAGAAATTAGTTATACACTCCTGCTTTCTTCTTTAGAAAAATTACCTTTGGAAACATCTACTTCCCCTAAAATAGCAACATTTCATATTAGCTTATCCATTTTGCTCTGTTTGTGACTTAACATAATAATTAAATAGGAGGAAAACAGACATTATCTTGTAGAACTTAAACGGGAAGGAAGTATTACTTATTTTGATGACTTGGGTTGTCAAGGTTTCTAAAATCTTGTTTTCTGCATCAATCTCTAGCTGGTTTATCCGACTAGAACCTGATCCTACACACACAAGGGCTACATATAATGTATCCTGACACAACAGAAGGATTTCTAGATGAATTGGAAGCATCCTGATTGTAAATTTCCTATCTCTTCCTGTTTTGAACCAATACTTTAGTGTTTACTCCAAGATTGATTTTAAATGTGATCCCCAAGAAAAAAAAGTGCAAAAAATCATTATTAAGGAATAAGGAAAGCAGAGAATCTTTAATAAATACTGTGAGAACCATTGATGTCAGTTACCTGCTATAATGTGAATGGAATCATTATGGCTGTTCCATTGATATGGTTTCTTCATTCAGGATCCTGGCCAAAGGAATAGCATGTCAATGTGTAAAATTCTAGCCAAAGATAAGCCATTACAATGGAAATCGTGATGTGCAAAGTCTCATTGAAGCCAATGAAATTGAGTGTAATATCCATACAGCATTTTCATCTGCTTGCTCCAGGATTTAGTATGCGGCTCTGCATTGAAATGAGATTATGCATATAAAATGCCAATACAGAACACACTGCCCAATAAAACATTAGAAGAGCAACTTAAAGCCCATATACATGGGCTTTACTTAAATTTGAACTTCATGTACAAAATAAACCACAGCACCATCAGAACACTAAATCTGCAAAATATCCTCACTCTGGTATTTCATGCTTCTTTCTGCGTGACTCACCCGGCCCCCTCCTATCCAAACACAATTCTTTTAAGGGCACTCTTCAAATCATCTAACGATTCCCAAAGGGTATTCCAGGAGTCTCTTAAAGTGTCTTTCTAAATTAAAAGGCTCCAAACAATTTCAGTGCATTTTTTGAACCAAAAATATCAGAAAGTATTTGGACTTGCAAACCTATGGGTGTGTAAAAAAGAAGAAAGGGACCAGAGAGAAAAAACGCCCCCACAGTGGATTACAAGGTTATGGGACAGGTCACTAAGAAAGGGAAATAAAACTCAATGTTAGGTTGCGCTTGTAAATTATGCACCTTCCAGGGAAAGAGGTTTAAGGTCTCTTCACTCAAGGGTCTCCCCCCCATCCATTTTGCTATTAATTCTTAACTCTTGGTAGGCAGTTCTTTAATGAGGTTGTTTGTGGCAGGTTAATTTTCTCCAATCTACTGAGCTCCTCATTTTCCCTTTTAAGTGCACTGCTGCCTAGAGCTTTCAGAATTTTCCATACCAGAAGAAAACAGAAGAAACGTGAAGTTGTCTGGCTGGGCTGGGAATTAAAGGCGTTATGTGGACAGATATAGAGGGCCTGGACAGATGGGAGTGGGAGGGTAGAAGCCAGGCTGAGTTGAGAGCAAGAGGCAAAGAATTCGGTCTTGGGAGAGCAATGACCCTAGGAGTGTAATATATTAAATATTGCAGCGATCGATTTCAATACCCCAAGTGGACACGGGAATAAAAATTCACCAACAAGCTGAAGTGATTAGAAATGCTTTGTTGCGAGGGGGAAAAAAAAGTGATTTTCTTCAAATCCTTTTTGTTCAGGTTAGAAGAGGCCCAGACAATCCAAGTGTAAGCCCTGGACTCCCGGTTTGGGATATAACCCTAAAGGTTAGTCATATCTCAATGGTACTTCTGCATAGTGGAAAGATGAGCTTTGTACCAAGGAGGATTAAATATCAACCACAATTATGGGCTGGTGAGTCTAGGAGCTTTCCTCCCAAATCAGAGAAGAGGGCATTTTGGAGAGGCTGCATCCTTCCTGTGCATTCGTCTTTGTTTCAGCTGTAGGACAAAGCAGTGGCTTTTGCACAATTCTTTTTTCATTAAAATCTGGGGGAAAATGCACAATATGGTTTACAGGTTGATTCACAACAGTGGGAAGTAAAAACAGCCTCTGGTGTTATGTAGGGGAGAAATGTTTTTGAAGTGTCATCCTGGGGAAAAAGTACAACACTGTCATACACACAGGCATAAATACCAGCTACCACATATGATTTTGTTAGTGACTTCAGAATCGAGTGGGATTTCTGCTTTTTCCTACCAAATCCAGCTCTTAGACATCCATGCTATGAACTGTGTTCTCCCAGTTCAGGAATCTGTTTAGGGATTTGGGGTAGTCACCGTGGAGGCTGCTGGGGTGGGAGGGGGACTGTTTTCAGTCACAGCCTAATGGGCAAAGACTGGGCTCTTCACACTGGGGACACCAAGTCTGCTGCTAGGGACACACTGCTGGATGCCTGCATGTAGCAGCAGCAGCTACTGCAGCTGCCTCCTCCTTCAGTGCGGCTGCTACAAATCTGGGAAAGAAATGCAGCATCATACAAAGGATTTCTTTAATGAGGAAGAGTTCCTCAGACTGACTGTTGCTGTGACTGCTGTTTAGGCTTCTCTTACCCTCTATGAGATCTTTCCTTACCCATTATATGTTTCTTCATATGCTAGCCAAGTTTGGAAAAGGCACTCCCAACACACACACACACACACACACACACACACGTACACACGCACACGCATGTTCGCATGCACGCACATACACTACCCAGAGGCTGATTTTCTTTTACCCTAGTGGCTGAGTGAGGATGGACTCAGAAGGTCAAGTCAGGCTGGATTATAGAGTTGGGCAAAAGCAAACACCTCTTTCTCTCTCTCTCTGCTCTCTCTCTCTCTCTCTCTCTGTGTGTGTGTGTGTGTGTGTGTGTGTGTGTGTGTACACGCACGCACTCGCGCCCTTGTCCTCTTCTCTGTCTCTAGACTATCCATCACAATGATGACTAGCTCCTACTTGTAGTATGGTCCTGAGGACCAGCACTATTTCTCTATGAGGATCTCCTTACTAGGAAATGGGCCAGGAAAGAGACAAAACCCTGAGCCTCACCTTTTCTTTTCAATTTAATTCAAGCTGACCACGGCTGGGTTAAGGCTGAGATTGGTTGTGCAACAGAACACTTAGGTTCCTGCAGCTTGAATCTCCCAGGCTTTCTGTGGAGTGATGAGTGGATACAGGGAAGCTATTATGGCCTATAAAGCTGTTTATCTCCCTTAAGCTACATGGCTCCTTCTCTTCAGGTTCGGTCCAGTCAGGTGCAAGAGTAAAATATCACTCAAAAAAGTTATCTCAAGGGCTGGGGATGTAGCTCAGTGGTAGAGTGCTCACCTAGCATGTGAAGCTCCTGGGTTCAATCCCTCGCAACACACACACACACACACACACACACACACACACACACACACACAGCCTTGAGAAGGTAGTTATCAAAACCAGTTATTTCTCTTCTTAAGAAAGACTGAGTTTGAAAAAATTTGATTAAGAAAGAAATTGCTCCCTTTTGTCTGATCCCTGTTGTCCATCCAAAGAGTCTATCTCCCTCCTCCTCCTCCTTCTCTTTTCCTTCTTCCCTCCTCCCAATCTCCTCTTTATTTTCAATCAGGTCAGAATCAATGGACTTAAGCAGTGGGGCTTGCTGATGCCAAAACAAGGCCTGCCTGTGCCTGGACAGGTGGGGGAGTGCAGAGATTTCTGGTCTTGTATGATGAGGGGTAATTTACAGACATGGAATCCCCTGGAGGGAAGACATGTGGGTGGGGCCTCTCTGTCTCAGGTCACTGAGGAAGATTCTGAGTCCAGGCTCTGAGCTCTGAGGACCTGAGGACCTGCTCTGGTCTAGGGTACCTGTTGCTTGAAGCTTTCAGAGGAACCTTTGGGTCCCTGGCCTATTGTAAGTCTTGGGGTTAGGTCGGGCTCCCCCTGGGGCTGCTGGATTCACCTGTCACTACGCTCACTGCCCAAAGACCCTGACAAACCTTCACAATATGGGTCTGATCAAGGGCTCTTAAGGTTCACTGATCTGTGTGTAGAACTTTGCAAAACTGCAAATAAGCGAGAAAATTTGCCTATTCTTGTGAAGGGAGATACAAGTTTGCACTTAACATGGAAGCATGAGAAAAAGGTTGGGGGGTTGGGGGGGGCTTCTGGCCAAAGCCCCACTGTAATCTCCAGAACAATTTCATTTCCTCTGCAGCACCCTGGCTACCCTAGCCCAGGCCTCAGAAAGGTCAGGGAGGAGAAGGAGCGTAAAGAGCGGGGGTGGGGAGGCGGAGAGCGAGCCCTTGGCTAGGTCGCAGGTGAGAGCCACGCCGGGTGGTGCAGGGGAGACTGCACGAAGGCCCAGGACGGGGGAGGGGCGGGCCCGAGGCTTTGGGAAGGGTTGGTCTTTTTCCAGAGGGGCTTTTCTCAGGAATTCGCCGGGTCCGCCTCCGGGGCAGCTTGCTGGGCTCTTCCCCAGCCTCTCCTCGCAGATCTGGTCGCAGGGAGCTCGGGTTTCTGCCGAGGCCCCGGCACTGCCGGGCCGCGGGCGCTGCGCTCGCTGGGCGAGCAGGCCTTTCCCGCTTGCTGAGAAGGGGAAAATCGCGCACTCTCGGCCGCGAGGCAGCCAGCGTACGTGTGCCCAGGGAGTCCCAGTCCTCTCCAGGGAACCAGCCTGACCCCTGACAGCTGCATAAGTCTTCCTGGGCCGTGAGAGTGGGCTCCCGGGTAGCGGCTCCTGCAAGCGGCAGCCGGGATCCCCCGGCGTGGCGCGGCTGCTGGGAGCTGCGGGCGGCGTGGAGAAGCAGGCCGCGGGAAGCTTCGCTCCTCTCCGCCAAAAAGCAGCATCCGACTTTTGGCTGCTTCACTGTGAAGTGCCCGACCCTGCCACACCGCAGAGCGGCTCCACCCTCTGTCCCCACCTCGCCGCCCTCCCTCGTCTTCTGGGCTCCAAGCGTACAGGAGGACGCGCTGGGAGCCGAGTCTTGTTGGCGTTTGGAGATGGGTGTTGCAAACGCAAGCATTCAGCGCCTTTGGAGTTTGGGGGTGAATTCCAATGCAAGAACCCAGTACTACAAGGTTGGCTCGTGCCTCGTTGGCCATAGCCCTGTACGTGAAAGTGGCCAGCGAGAGATTTTCCCATGAAATACGTCCCCACACTGTTGCCTCTCTCTAAGGAAGTCCTCGCAGGAGGCGAGCAGTCCACACTGGGAGGTTTCAGGAGGCTATGGGTGAAGGCTCAAGGCCTCCACCAGTTGATGATTAATTTGGACTGCGTGGAGAGTAACACGCTTGACGCCTTTGGCTTTGGGAGTAGTTCCGGAGCTGGGAAGGGGACACGAATGACCCAGGGTTGCGACTGGGAAAAGCGAGTCTCAGAGGCTCCCGGACCTGTCTGAGCGGGCTGGGGGAGCTCCCAGGGCAAAGGTTCGCTCCTCCTCGGCCCCAAATAAATTCTTAGTTAACTAGTGTAGACTAAACACATTAGTGTTATTAAATGAGATACAGGGAGTTGAAAGGGAGGCATGTCAACTGGACCCAGGCCCTGTGATATTTCGCCAGTGACAAATCAGGGGGCTCCTGACACGAAAATAGAAACGTAACATTCGCCTGGATGAATTAATTTTTGACGGATTTACGGTATGATTTTCTTTCAGGCGGTATTCATTGGTTCTTTCGATCCGTAGTGCTGTCCAAAGACAGAAATATAAACAAGCACTTTTTGCTTTGCGGAAACCCCTTAACAGTATCTCTCAAAAAAGATCAAGACACTTTGTGAATTTTCCCCAGATAATGCCTCATATTCCGAATGACTGATCAGAGAACTCCGGTATTGTTAAATAAAACGAGAGGAAGGCGAGTGACGTGGCAGTGGAACAATGGCATTTCTGAATCAGTTTGCTTGATTGACGTTTGGGAGCTTCATGACCCCGGGGAATAGGACTCATTACGGTGAATACACCAAAACATCAACCGAGATTAGAACTCTAGATCCCGTTTTAATCCTATTTCAGCCTAAGTTATAGTGGGAAATATAAAATCCAGGAGAGAGGAATTACTTCATCATGTACTGACCTAAAGTTTGAATTGTACTAAGAGGGAGATAAAAGTGGAAAGACGGGACTTTTCAACACTTGAGGACTAGCACTGACAAATTAAGGAAAACACTGGAATTTGGTAGGGTAGATACCAAGGATATTTGTGTCTAATAAGACATCTCATACTTATTTGGGCAGACACCTTCCTGGAGAAATATATAAAAAGGTTTATTTTTTTTTCTTGTAGGGATGAGAAAAATATCATACCTCCATTCTACTGGTGTAAAAGCGAGGATCATCAGCAAATTGAAGTTAAGAAATAATCATACACCTTCAAGCTAGAGCCTAACTTTCCATTAATATTTGGAAAACCTCACTACTACTTGGGAGGGAAACATTTTTTATACTGTCCAAAGTTGCATTAAAGTTAAATTTAACCCAGGAAATTGTGCGAGTTGATCTTCAATTCACGTAGGAAGAGGGGAGTATGTTTAGCAGAGTCTATTTTAACAACAGAAAAATGTGAAATAATGTGGACTGAATGTTGAGCCTACTCTATAGCACTTTACAGATAATTTTGATTCTTCAGTGGGACTCATCCATAACTCTCAGAAATCTGAAAAACTCAAAGTCTTAAAACCACATATGAAACTGAACCAACAGACCTCACAGAAAGACAAAGCCATGGTAGAGGATATTATAGTTATGTCCTCTTTTTTTTTTTTTGATAAGTGAATCACAGCAAAGGGAACAGGAGGATGGGAAGACAGAATTTGTTATGAATAATAGAGTTACTGCACAATATAGCTCCACAATCATTTTGTGGAGTACATTTTAATGAGATGTCTCTGTGTTGCATGGGAACTGGGAATCATAGAATTTTTTGCAGCAAGAAGAAACTAAAATTAATTATTAAGAGCTCAGTAATCACCACATAAACTCTGAGCTTTGAGGTTAAAAATAGACGACTATCTTCATGTTCAATTATACAGTATCATTTACTAATACAACTGATGCTTCAACCTCTCAGTGAGACCAGATACCATCTTCTATGGAGATATCTTGGTATTAATTAATGATTTCTTTATTCTCATTATTCACAAGGAAAAATAGGGGTCGTGTCACATTAAAATTAAGATTATCTTAGTTTATCTGGGCTCTTAAACAAAGATCATTCAAAGTAATTATATTTTGAATTAACAGAGGTAGGCAATTTATCTCCTTTTTTTGTTCAAAGCCAGAAAAATAAAGATCAGAAATAAGTTTCATTCTGAAGATAGGAAGAAGCAAACAAACATGTCTTGACTTTTGCAATATTTCCCTTGCTAAAGGGGGAATGAGGGAACTGTAAAAGACGTGACTTTGCAAAGTCAAGTCCTTTTTAAAAGACTCGGATCGAAATTCTTGCTATGCAACAAGGATTCAAGTTTGATTAATTTTCTGCAAGCGACGTGACAGCGGTGTTTTAAAAGATTAATTAAAATTGAAGTGATACAGAGCAGGAATTCAACCTGCAGAGGCGTCCCTGGCGCCTTGGGGGGCTTTGCAAGTGAGTCCCAAGCCCGAATTGCGGGCTTTCCCGAGCCTGGGACGCAATTCCTCGTCTCCTGGAGAGGAACGCGGAATTTGGCAGGGCGCCCGCCTGGCCGCCTGGCATCCCGAGCTGGCCGCCAGCTCGCGGGGGTGGGGACGGGGTGTGTCCCGGGAACCCGCTGCCGAGAGAACTACTAGCACGGCTCTCGACCAGCCTGAGACGACCTGGGTCACGCCAGTGGGCCGGAGAGGACTCGGGGCAGCCTGGAGACGCTGCTGTCCCGGCCGCAGGAGATGGGCCACCTACACCCACCCTGTGACCCCGCGGGTGTCGAGCCCCTCCACGACAGCGCAGGAGATCGGGGTGCGAGGCCGGCTTCCTGCGGAAGCGCGCTCACAGTGCCCGGGCCCTGGGCGTTTCGGTCCCAGTGCGAGTGTGGAAGGCCAGTTCGGCCCCAGTACTCCGGGGCCGCGGCCTCCGCCACGGCCACGTCTTATCTCTCGGCTCGCTCTCCCGCCCCACTTCTCTTCCTCCCCATCCCCGCGTCCCTGTCCCCTCGTTTCACTCCGCGGCGCCTGTACCCAAGTAAGAATTAAGCCGAACACAATTGTAACCACGTGGGAGCAGCGACGCGGGCGGCACCGCGGGGCGTACGTGGGGTGGGGTAGTCAGGGGCGCCCATAGGTAGCTGGCCTCCCCAGGACGCAAACCCCGGCGGCCCGTTCTCTCCGAGTGGAGGCTCCGGTCCCGGCGGAGAGCGCAAGCCGCGCAGGCCCGGGAGCAGCGCAGCCACGCGGCCAGCCGCCTCCGCCCCGGCTGCCCCCGAGACCCGCGGCGGCGCGGGGAAAGCCCTTCCGCGGCGGCGGGCCCGGGGAGCCGAGGCCCGAAACGGTCCCCTGGGAGGACCAGCGCCGGGAAGGCGACGCGCTTCCCCACGCCCTCGCCGGCCCTCAGAGGTGGCGGAGGGGCGGCAGGCGGGCGGGAAAGCCGGCCGCGTAGGCGGGGAGCCGGAGGAGCCCGATCGCGGAGGGGACGCCGCTGGGAAGGGCCGCGCGCCGGCAGCCAGGTGAGGCGACTGCCCGGGCCCTCCGGAGTGGCGCAGGGGGACATCTGCCCCGGGGAACCTCCACCCCGTGGCTCCCAGCCTCGAGAACAAAGGGTCTGAAAGCACGCTCGGGGTCGGGAGCGCAGGCGGCGGAGCGGAGGCGGCGTGGGGGCTGGGGCGGGCGCCTCCGCACGGTCCCTCCGGCCGCCGCGGGATGCACAGCTCGGCCCGCGAGCGCCGGGCGGAGGCCGCTTCTCCATCTGGGAGGGCTCGGGTTCCTTACCGAACTGCTGCACTCGCGCCCTTCCTCCCCCAGCGTCCCCACCCCCTCCGGGGACGCGGCCCACGAGCTGGGAGCCGGCGGCGCGCGGCGGCGGCGCGGGCGGAACCGCGGGGTAGCAGCGCCCCCTGCAGGTGCGGGGCGCCTACGCCGCCGCCGCGCCACCCGGACTCTTAAGGTGGAACCCGACTCATTTCCCGGCTGCACGTGCAGCTCTCCGGATCTGCGACCCGAAGCCTTCGGACCGTCCCAGGCGAATCCCGCTCAGGCCAGACGCCGCAGAATGATCGCGGGGCGCCGGCCCCACTGCCTGAAGGCACCTGTCTGTGGATGGTTTGCTATCGATTTCAACAGTCTAGATGGACGATTCCCTGCGGGTGTGAAGCGTAAGTCCCGCACCGGAGTGGAAAAGACCAGAACGACGTCTCCAACGCGAACGCAAACTTTTACTTTCGCTTATTAAGTGAAAAAGGCCAATAGGAAAGCGACGCCAGGGGTTGACATGGGCCCGGATCTTTTGGATCTGAGGGGTCAGGGAGAGTCTAACGTGTCCAGGAGCATCCCGCAGGGTCCACGTCCTGCGAACTCGAAGGCAGGTGCGAGGGCCGAGGCCGGGGACTAGCGCTGAGTCCGCGCGAAGCCTCGCCACGCGCCCTCGGCGCCCACGCCGCAGCGCACCCTGGCCCGGTGGCTTTGTTTATTTTGGTGAGACCGGATGTTTAAGGAGCAGATTTTCGTCGTGTGTGTGTGTGTGTGTGTGTGTGTGTGTGTGTGTGTGTGTGTACTTTTTTTCTGTAATCAAACCGTGTATGCGAGTTGAGCTCTTCATCTCTTGGAAGTGTTCTCGGCTGACTCCGTGTTCTTGGGAGAATCTACGAGGACTGAAGCAAGAAACAGGCTAACCCGCCTTGAATCTGATTCCCTTGCACTTTTCTCCTCCAGGTGCAGGAGAGTGCGGCGCCAGGAGGCCCAAGATTCCCGCGCACCCAGGGCCGAAAGCAGCCAGTAGGAGCGTGGGCGCGGGGGAGGGCGGCCCCGGCGGATCTCAGGCGCGCGATTTACGCGCCCGTGGGAACGTTCCCTTCCCCGCTGCCCGGGCTTGCGGCCTGGGTCCCGCCCTTCCAGGTCCGGGGCTCAGCAGCCCTTCGGATGGGTCCTGCCACGGGCAGCCGAGGCCGCCGGTAGTCTCTGCGGAGAAAGCTTGCCTGGGCAGGTGCCCTGGGGTCAGGGCCGCCTTGGGGGTTGCAAACCGCAAGCGAAAGTCGAGAAGGGCAGGAGCTTTCTCTTTAATCCGTTTTACACTGTGAAAACCGCAGACCTGTCGCCCAGGCGGCCACTTTATAATTGGGAAGCAAATAGAAGAAAAACCGAACAAACGAGCAAGCGGACTTTCTTTACTTAGGTTTTTCCTTCTCAACAAAAAGGCTGCTTTCTAGTAAAGAAGGAGGAGACGGCTCTGCGCTCACGATTGCTCCAGGGACTGGGGCGTGCAGGGGGCGCCCCAAAACGCGGGCCAGCCAGCCCTTGCCCTTGCACCTGGGATCATTCCTGGCCTCTCTGCGTGGTTCTGCACCGAGGTCCCGACTCCCCACGGGTCGCGCCGAGGCCGTGCGCTCCAGCCGTAACCCCGTCCGCCCTCTCCTGCTGGGGAGGACGGGCAGATGGGAGAGTTCCGGCGCGGGGTTCTTCTCCGTTGAATTGTTGGTGTATCTAGATTGCTTCCGAGTTCCAGGCAGGAAGGCTGGGGTTTGGATCGCCAGCTCAATGCCTCGGGGGACCCCCCAGGCACACCAGCAGAAACACAGGCACGTTTCTAATCCCACGCTTTTCCCTGGGAAAGCCCAGAAGTTGCTAGGTACATCGCGCGGCGCCCAGGCCAAACAGTTTACAGCATGCCCTGCTGGGAGGTGCCCAGAGGGCTGAGCCTCGCAGCAGTGTGGCAGCCGGCCAGTGTCTGTGGGGCTGAGCTGGGGTTTGGTTGTCTTCCTCCCATATTCATGTGTTAAGGGTCTTATGTGGAAGATCTTTTTTTTTTTTTCTCTTTCTTTCTTTGTCAAACTTGTGGTCATATGGCTAGAAAGGGAAGGAAGGCATAAAAAACAGATTTTAAAAATTGGAAAAATTGTGCGGCCCAGTTGTGGAGAGCCATGGAGGGTAGGAAGGATGGAAAGGTTCTATTCCTTTGTTCTTTGGGAGCCAGAGGACTCTCATTCAAAATCAAAATTAGGTAGCCTGCCAGTCTTGAAGCCCTCTTGTGCAATTGAGAGAGACTTCTCATTCATCTACTTCTTGAAGCACTTCTGGGTTTGGGGAGGTTCCCAGAAGGTTCCCAACTCATAAGCTAAACTCTATTAAAAGCAGATTCAGAACAAAATTTTAGGAGAGAAAAGGTACATATCTGCACATGCCATAGGATAGGCAGTCCTTCTGGTCTGTTTCTAAGACAAGAGATTTTCTAGTAACTTACACATGATGGCTTCTTTTTTTTTTTCTGGTACTGTAATTATGACCAGATAGGAGTCCTGAGTTCTCTCTCTCCACCTTCATTAATAAATCTAATAGCGATACTTTTATGCAACAGTGCCTCCCTTATATCTTTCTGGCTTTCTTACCTAGGAGCAGACAACATAGAATATACATTATGCACAAACTTTAAATAATCATCCTGTAACGTCTGCTCTGTCAATCTAGGCCCATGGTTTAAGTTTTCATTGAAGTTAAGGGCCCCTGTTGAGGCACTACTTTGTCCTTTCTCATGTGTACATATAATCACAAGCCTTTGGCAAATAAAATGACGTCTTTGCTCTGAGTTTACTTCCTTGTGATTGAAATGAGGCAGGCTAAATAGTATTTTTAGGTCAGAATTGACAAAATATTGAAAAGGGATCCATAGTTTTTCCGAATAATGGCTTCCCATTTGTAGTTGTATTTTTGGCAAAACTACTTCCTATTGACTGAAAATGACTAGGGCATGCATTCCATGGAGAGGGGCTGAGTCACTTCAGCTTACTGCCACCAACTTAAAACTCTCTGGTTCAAATTACTCGAGTAATGCTTACTGAGAGAGGGATTGGAAAATTAGGAACCATGCTATTACTTGTGTGGTTTTGGTGTTAAATGTGACTGTCATAAAAATGTATCCTGAAAAGCTATTGTAGTGAAACTAAATGAATACAGGTCTAACTTTTAGGTTTTCTTTCTAGCAATGTTTTTCTTTTTCTCTCTCAGATGTAGGACATGTGGGATTCAACATGCACTTTAATTTGTTCTGATAATAGTAAAAGTGGTGCTGATCTTCTCCGCGTCCTAGTAATCAAGGGGCAATACCACAATCATTGGGTAGTATCATCTTTCCTATCACATCATTGTCTACATGAAATTTCATCTAGGAAACATGCAAGAAGGGCTGGAGGAATGGCTCAGTGGTTAAAGAGCTTGCCTGGCAAGCGCAATGCCCTGAGTTCAGCAATACCCGATCTCAAAAAAGAAAATAAAGAAGAAAGAAATACATAAGAATATTATACTTACTTCAGAAATTTGAGAGTATTAGTACTAAAGGTATAATTCCTGGTTGGCAATGTCTGAGAGTGGCCCAGATACCTCTCTTATGAGTTGACTTTATTTTCTTTCTTTGTTTATTTTTTTGTTTCTTTCTTTTTTGATACAGAGTCTTTTCCTATAGCCTTGGCTGGTCCTGAACTCACTGGTGTAGCCCAGGCTGGCCTTGGATTCACAGTAATCTTCCTGCCTCAGCCTCCTGAGTGCTGGTATTATAGGCGTGCACCATCACGCCTGGTTCATGTGGTGCTGGGGAATTGAATTCTGGGCCTTGCACTTGCAAGGCAAGCACTTTAACTGCTGTGCCATTTCTCCAGCCCTTGAGTTGACTTTAATAATGACTGACTTTTTTTGAGGGGGCAACAGGGTCCCACTCTGTAGCCTAGGCTGTCCTGAACTCACTAGGGAACCCAGGCTGGCCTTAGACTCATGACAATCCTCCTGCCTCAGCCTCTCAAGTGCTGGGATTAGAGGCATGTGCTACCACATCTGGTTTATGTGGTGCTGGAGAGTCAAACTTGGGTACTTAACGCTCAACTTAGTGCTTGATAGGCAAGCGCTTTAACTGCTTAAATGGCTGAGTCATTTCTCTGGCCCCTTGATGGACTTTAATGATGTCAGAAAGGAAGGATTTCTTCTGCAAGAGCGATGTGATGAGTGAGTGCAGGAAACAAGCTATAGACAAAACATGGTCACTTCTAGAATTTTATCTGCACTATTATTATTTTTTTTTTTTTCGAAGTGCATGGGTGTTTGCTAGATTCAGGGCAATACAAAAATGTGAGTGACAGTTAATGGCCTGTGCCAGTAATAGGATGGCTGATGGGGGATATGCTGACTCTGTACCTGTTTAAGAGATTTCAGTCATCTACAGCTGAGATGGGGAAAGTTTGTAGAAAATGGAGGACACGAGGGGAAGAAGGAAAGGCTCCTAAAAAAGGAATGAAATAAATTCTCTAATTAAAAACTTGTTTGTTTTCTATTTTAGAATGGACTCCTGTCAGTTGCTAGCTATTCAGATGAAATAAGTGGAATATCACTTAATAGGCAGGGCTGCTGATACAATTTCCTCTTAAAGGGTCTGATTTCTAGCTTCCAAAGGAAATGAATTCGAGTTAGTATTAGAACTTGAATTTGTTCTGCCGGGGTGAAAATTGGTTCCATTAGGCATCAGTCACAGAACTCTTACAGACCTGGCCAAAGCTGTGGATGCTATATATCCAACTAGCTGGAACAATAAGGTCTTAAGTAATGCTGGGTGTGCTTTGGGAGACCTTTCAGGGGCTTTTAATTTTTTTCTTAAATGAAAGTTTTCTAGTTTTGCTGTCCTTATAAATCTGGACCAAGACTATTTAGGGACACCAGGGTTTGAGAAAACCCACAGAATGACCTTTTGGAAATAACACAGTAGAGTGACTCAAAACACAAAATACTCAATTGGGTGCTATCTTTTGCAAGGATTCTTTCCTTGCATTTTTTTTTCCTTACTTTCTTGTACTTCCTTCTCATTGCAGATTTATAGTTCTCTGGGGAAACTCCTGGAAGAAGTTATATATCAGACAGATATACTATCCAAAAGCTTAAAAGTTAGTGTCTGACTGTATAAATAAAAATCCAAACAACAGCCACAAAGAAAGAAAATCAGCCTTACCTCTGATGAACAGCTATGCCGAATATATTAAGAGGAATGAGAAAAATGTGCATGTCATCCAAAAGTTTATAATTTATGAAATATAGGAGGGTTTCAAATAAATTCAATTCATAATACACATGTAGATTTATGTACATAAATCTGACTTCATAAATTAAGATGATTAGAAAGCCTGATATGCTCCTTTTATGAAAAATTAAGTAGCTTTTAGGAAATAATTGTACATCATACAAAATTTAAAATTTCTAATGAAAAACAGAATATTAGGTTCAATAGCAAAATTAAAATAATTTCACATTTTTTTTCTAATTTATTGGGGAATTTGTTTTCTTCTCCTTTTTTTGGAGATAGGGTCTCACTGTGTAGCTCAGGCTGGCCCTCAAACTCTCTGTGTAGCTTAAGGCAGCCTTTCCTCGTAATCCTCCTGCCTCTGCCTCCCAAATGCAACACTGTCCAGCTTCTCTTGTTCTTTTGGGGACAAAATTTGTGAACTTACTATTGTACTGCCTTGGCATCCACTTCTCTTTTTATGTATTCTGTTTTATTTCCTTGTGAACAAATATAAATTGCTAAGTTAACAGTACTAAATACAGTATTTGCAAACTGACAAGTAAAGCTGTACTGTACATAGTAACTCAACTTTAGAGGTATTTAGAAATACTTCAGAACTCTGACTTAATCATCTGTTTTTCTTTTATTCTGGATTCACTTTATGGATACCAGATTATAAAGGCAGATACCACTGTTTTTAAGATATGTAAAAATAAGTGCTACCTTCAACAGTTTTGGTAATTCAGTACTTACTTGAACTGAGTTTTGTTTGCTTGTAACTTCCCCCAACTCCCCATACTGGGGATTGAACCCAGGGCACGCTGAGCTACATTCCCCAGCCATTTTTTGTTTTGTTTTGAGACAGGGTCTTGCTAAGTTACGCAGGCTGTCATCCAACTTGTTTTTCTTTTTTTGAGACAGGGTTTTACTTTGTAGTCCAGAAGGGTCCTGAACTCAGTATGTAGACCAGGCTGGCTTGGAACTCACAGCATTCCTCCTGCCTCAGCTTTCCACGTGCTGGGATTACAAGCATTACTTTGCTCAAGTTGTGTTCAAGTTCTTTAACAAATGGTGCAAAGGTGATGAAGACAGCTATGTACTTTTTTTTGCTTATCAAACAGAAAAGTCAATATTCTTCAGAATAAATCAAAAGTTTTTGCAATTTCTTATGAAATACTTATTGATTCTTAAAAAAAAATTATCCAGGAACAACAACAGCCCTATTAAAAGTTAATGTCCACCAAGGGGCTGGGGGTACAAAAAAAAAGTCCACCTGGTTCCTGAAAAATACTTCCATAGACTTAAACAGAAGTTAGCCTGTCTTAGTTTGGGTTTTCCTGGGTTTTTTCCCTTGTTCCATTCAAAGGAGATTGCTTTGCTCTCTGGGAGTCTTGCTCTTCCCAACAAGCCTGGGGAAAAAATGCAGTAGGCAGTTCTAGGAGTGTTGCCTTTGACTTAATATTCTAGGTGGCAAGTGGCCAACTTAAGTAGGCAGCTTAGGTAAGGGCTAAGCTACCATACTGAAGGAAGTACTGCCACAGCGGAAGCGGAAAGAAAGTTTCTGCATGAAAAAGAATTAGAAACTAGACTAGCAGCCAATGGAAAGTGAGAATTCTTCCTGGTGTGTATGTTTGTGTGGAGGGCAAATGATAAACACAGATTTTTATAACAGATGTGTAATCTGAGATAGCTTTGCTAATTTGTATCTTGATTTTCTTTTTTTTAAATCAGATTTAATTAATTTAGTGGTCCTGGGATTGAGCCCAGGGCATTCATGCTGAGTTAAATTCCCAGCTAATTTTTTTATTTTACTTTGGGACTAGGTTTATCCTAAGTTGCCAAATTACCCAAGGTGGGGCTTAAGCTTGTGATCCTCGGCCTCCCAGAGTGCTGGGACTCCAGGCTTGAGCCAGGAGACCTGATTTATTATTGTTATTTAAAAAGACAGAGTCAGCTGTGTGTGTTGGTCCAAGCCTCCAAATTAGTGACTTAGTGAGACTGTCTCAGAAATATAAATGGCTGAGGATATAGCTCAGTGTGAGGTTCAGTTCTTATTACTGCAAAAACAAATCTCCCCACCATCTCACTGTGTTGCCCAGGCTGGCCTTGAACTCCTGGGTTCAAATGAGTCTCCTGCCTTAGTCGCTAAGTAGATGGGACTGTAGGTGTACACCATCAGGTTGGGTTTTAAAATCCGAATTGTATTAATTCTGCTTGCATTGGTTTGGATTTCAAAAATAATATAATGCCCAACAATATTTTTAGGGCCATGCAGTCCTCCTGTTCCAGAATGCAGACCCTTTCCTTGCTGCTCTTTTCATTCTTAGAGGTACAATCTGTTCTCCATCCCCCACTCCCCACCCCATGTGGGGTCTTGAGATTTGCTGTGAGTCTTGGGATAGGGAGGAAGTAATAAGGGATTCTGGAACTCAGGCCTCAAGGCCTTCGCAGCAGGGTCTGGTGGCTCAGGCCTGTAATCCCAGCATTTTGGGGTGCTGAGGCATTAGAATTATAAATTTGAGCCCAGCTCAGGCAATTTAGTAACTTAGCAAGATCCTGTTTCAATAAACAATAAAAAGGGGCTGGGGATATAGCTCAGAGGGAAGGTCCTGTGTTCAATCCCCAGCACTCCACCCCCCCCCCCCCCCCAAAAAAAAAAAAAAATCTTGCAGCTAAATCTTGCCAAAAAGGTACTTGGGATGAGGAAGTCTGTAGTCCCAGTTCAGGAGGCTGGAGCAAGAAGCTGAGGCAGTAGGGTAGAGCCGTGGGTTTGAAGGTACCCTGAGCTATTTAATGAGGCTCAAAAATAAATAATAAATAAATAAATAAGCCAAACAAACCTGGCCCATTGTCTCAGGCCTGTAGTCTCAGCTCTATGGGAGGCTGAGGCAGGAGGACTTTGGGCACAGTCTGGGCAACTTAGTGAGACCTGTCTCAAAATACAAAATAAGGAAGGACTCGAAGTACAGGTCAGTGCAAAGACCCTGAGTGGAATCATTAGTAACAACAAAAAAGGAAATAAATAAATAAACAAGTAAATAAATAAGGGGTGAAAAATCCTAAGGAGGGGAGGGTCCCAGCCCCCAGCACACTTATCAACTGACTGTAGCAACCTGAATGAGCAAGTTAAAAAAAATAATAATAAATAAATCAAACTGAGGGCTGGAGGAATGGTGCAGTGATTAAAGCGCTTGCCTAGCAAGTGTGTGGCCCTGAGTTCAATTCCCCAGCACCACATAAACCAGGCATGGTGGCACACACCTATAATCCCAGCACTCTGGAGGCTGAGGCAGGGGGACTGCCCTGAGTCCACGGCCAGCCTGGGCTCCACAGTGAGTTTAGGACCAGCTTGGGCTACAGAGCCAGACCCTGCTCCCACCCCCACAAAATCAAACTGAACATCAGAGACAGTAGGATTGTTAGAAATAACACCACAGCTGTTGTTAGCCTCTAAGCGTTGGAGTTCCAAAGTTGTGATCATCTAGAGTTTGTTGACATAGCAGGAGTCTAACTTGTGGCCAAAATAAAGAGTTGGAAGTTGTAAAGATCCTGTTAGCATGCGTGAAGCCACCCCAGGCCCGCTTTACTCTCTGTGATGGTTACTGTGACAGTTGCTTTGCATCCCGAGGTTGGTGAGGTCATGTTATTTTATGTCCTCCACACAGGGAGGATGCAGGGGGTTAGTAGCCACATATGAAAGACAGACACACTCAGGAAGGCCGCAGAGCTCTGACACCAGCTAGTGTGGTGGGGCCTGCCTGAAATCCCAGCATTTAGGCTGAAACAGGATGATCACAACATTGCCATAGCTGGGTCATTTAGCAACTCAGTGAAATCCTGTCTGAAACTAAAAAAAAAAAAATAATAATAATAATAAGGGGCTGGAGGGGCTGGAGGAATAGCTCAGTGGCTAAAGTGCTTGCCTAGCCAGTGCTAAGTACCCGAGTTCCCCATAAGCCAGGTGTGGTGGTGCACGCCTGTAATCCTAGCATTCGGAAGCCTGAGGCAGGAGGATTGTTGAGTTCCAGGCCAGTCTAGGCTATGTACTGAACTCAGAACCAAACCAAAGTAGAGTGAGACCTTGTCTCAAAAAAAAAAAAAAAAAAAATAAGTAGCTCAGTGTAAAGGACCTGAGTTCAATCTCCAGTAGCACCGAAAACTCCATAAAAAAACAAGAGCCAACACCAAAATCCCACCTCCTCTCCACAATGACAGTTTTTGTTAAGATACCTATCTGTCTGTTCTTTTCAGCCTTCCCTCCCCTCCCCTTTCTTTCCCTTCCTTCCTTCTTTTTTCTTCCTTCCTTTCATGCTGGGGTTTGCACACTGGGCCTGGTGCATGCTAAACAGGTGCTCTACCACTGGACCATACTCAGTCTTCTCTATCACATCCACAGGTTTCTAAAACCTCCCTCTACCAGGTTTTGCTGAGTAATAAGTTGTCCGAAACATAGCAACTTAAAACAAAAACTTTTTGTTTGTTTGTAATGATTCACCAAATGAGCTGTGGGTCTCCTTGTGTGAGCCAGACTGGGCTGATGGTCTGGACTGGCCTTTTTCACAGGGCTAGTGCTCAGCGGACACAGCTGGGATGGCTGGGTTTCTTTCCAAACAGGCCTCTTATCTTCTAGGAGGTTATCGTGGGCTTTTCTTTTGGCAATGGCTTTAACCACTGTGCTATTCCTCCAGCCCTGGTTTGAGAACTTTCTGCCAGTTGGTTCAGCAGGAGTGAAACAGTTTAGTTTTTCTGTCATAATCAAGTTCTGGATTTTCTCTCTTCCTTTTTTTGTGAGGGGGTAATGAGGGTCTCTCTATATAGTCCAGTCTGTCCTCGGACTTGCTACCTTCTGAATGCTGGGATTACAGTTGTGTACCTTGCCTGGAATTAAATTCTTTTTAAAAAATTAACTAAGTAATTTTTTTTTCCAGTGGAGGAGATTGAACATAGGAGCTGTATTTTCATCCCCAGTCCTTTAAACAATTTTTTAAAAAATTTTTTTATTTTGAGAAGAGGTTTCATGAAATTGCTACATCGTCCATGCTAGCCTTATACTTGGAATCCAATTCTCCTCCCTCAGCATCCCAGAAAGTTCAATTACAAGTGTCTGCTACCACACCCTGCTGTAATTTATTCATTTTTCCTTTCTTTTGTACTGGAGATTGAATGCTGGGTCTTCACACTGAGTTACATCCTCAGCCCATTTTATGTTTTATTTTGAGACAAGTTCTCACTAAATTATTAAGTTGTGTAATCTGGGTTTGAACTCGCAATCCTCCTGCCTCAGCCTCCCAGAGTGCTGTGATTGTAGGCTTGTGCTACCGGACTTGCTAATTCTTTACGGTCATTATTTTATTGGTATGTATTTGCAATACATAGTAATAACAACCAGCTGGAGAAATTAACAAATAAATATTGTACATAGGCTGGCGTTGTAGCTCAGCAGAGGAGCACTCGCCAAGCAGGCACAAGTCCCTGCGTTCTATCCCTGACTCTGACTTGTAATCCTTCTGCCTCAGACTGTGAGGGTTTGTGTCACCACCCCTAGCCGGACACGATTTGTGTTTTGAATAATTTTGGTCCATACTGGGTTGAATCTGAAGATGAAGAGCCCAAGGATGTGGATGTCAGACTGTATATTTTCATGCACAAAATGCTACTTAAGAGATATGTATATATTGTGGTGGAATGGTTGAGCTAATTGAATTAATATATGCATTATTGAGTGTACTTTTTCTTGTAGTGAGAATGCGAAAAGTCAAGCTTAACAGCTTTCAAGAATTTCTTTAGTACGTCGTTGTCAACTGTAGTCACTATGTTGTGCAATTGATCTCTTACACTTATCTGTCCTATTTAACCAAAGTTTTTTCAAATTCTTCTTGCAGCACTTTGTCCCTTGCAGCTACAGCTAAACCACTGAAGCGTTCCCCATTTTGCTCTGAATCACCATAGCTAAATTTGAAAAGTTCATTAGGTAGTCTTCCTTTCTTCCACTTCATGGTAGGTGACAATGTTGTCTGTCTTTCTCCTTCCCTTCCTCCCTTCCTCCCTTCCTCTCTTTCTTTCTCTCTCTTTCTCTCTCTCTTTCTTTCTTTCTTTCTTTCTTTCTTTCTTTCTTTCTTTCTTCAGGTTCTCATTCTGTAGCCCAGGCTAGTCCTGACCTCTCTATGGAGCCCAGCCTGGCCTTGGGCTCACAGCAATCCTCCTGCCTCAGCCTCCTGCGGGCTGGGATTACAGGCGTGTGCCACCACACCTAGATTATGTGGTGCTGGAAGAATGGAACTCCTGTACTTAGCACTTGACTTAGCACTTGCTAGGCAAGCACTTTAACTGCTGAGCCACTCCTCTGGCCCCTGTTGTCAATTGTTTTACTGTTGTTTAACAAAAATGATTCAACAGACCAATGACACGTAAATTGTGGTATTTGTACACAATGGAATACTACTTGTCTATAAAGGCAGATAGGTTGGAGGCTTTTATAGGTAAATGGATGCAACTTGAGACCATTGTGCTCAGTGAAGTAAGTCAAAAGCAGAAGGTTAAATATCGAATGGTTTCTCTAATATGAAGAACTCAGATCACAGTCATTTCATAGAACTAATTGAAGGGAATAGTGGGAATGGGAGGGGTAAGGGGAGGGCCGAAAAGGGAGAGGGGAAGGATTTGTAATTTTACCATGATATGTATATGCACAAAATATTCAAGATCAATGTAAACATTATGTATTGCATTTATACATATCAGTAAAATAGGGGAAAACCAAAAATGATCATTTCTATCCAGTAATAGCAGCTTATTCATTTTCTAACTTCTATTAATAATCAGTTACGTATTTTTCCAGGCTTTGCTAACAATTTCCTTGTGGCCTTTCCAGCCTCCACCCAGTCCCCAAGATAAATCTAGTATTTTAGATTTAGATCTTGCCTTTTGGTACTGAGAATTGTATTAGTCAGGGTTCAGATCAGGAAGCAGAGCTGTCAAGTGCATTAGGGAGATGAGGAATCAGAGACATTAGACAAATTTAAGGGAAGCCAGAGAAATGGAAGCCTTGCTTCAGGGTTGGGGGGTGGGGAGTGGTGGTGCTCAGTGAAAGAAGAGGGGTCCATTTTACTCCCTGAGAAACTGGACTGGTACACAAGCACCGGGTAAAGTTCGAAAGGTCATAGAGGGAGGGTGCACAGACAGGTCTTTGGGAAGCTGTGGCTTCTGTGGTTTTGTACTCCCACACCTGGTGGTCTGCTTCGGGCTGCTGTTGCCTCAGGCCTAGTGACTGGAAAGGTGACCTGGTTGCAGAGTGTAGGAGAGCAGACCCGCCAGCTCCCAGGCCTCGGAGGCTGGTTGTTATCCCTGACTGTAGGCCTCCTGAGGTTCATGGCTGACGCTTTCCTTCTGCCTTCCAAATCCCCTCCAGTTCCTCTTTTGTCCAGTTTTGACTTGGAACACCCAAGGAAGGGAATTCTGGGAACTGTAATTAACCAAGTCGACAGTCGCAAAATCCAGCACCCACTCCATACATTTTCCAGTGCCTTCTGCGGAAATGGGGCCACAAGTGGCCCTTTGTGAGAGGCACGGAAGTACAGAAATGTAGGTGTTTATGTGCATGAGAAGGAGGGAGGGAGCAAGGGATGCTGCATTCACAGGTTAGCGATTGGTCCAACTTGATTTTCTGTTGGAAAATAGAATTCAGTCTTACTATTCTTGGTGTTCCAGAATTATCTACATTTGCGGTTTTCGACAGACAATTTTGCATTTACTTTTATTCCCCTGTTCATCTGTCTCAATTCTTTTAAAATTGATCTTTATATTTTGGGGGCTGGGTACCAAGGATTCAACTCAAGACCTTCACACCGAGCCATATCCCCAGATTTTATTTATTTGTTTATTTATTTATTTTGAGGCAGGGTTTCACCCTCTAGTCTGTGCTGGACCTGAACTCACTATGTAGTCTAGGTCAGCTTTGGACTCAAGGCAGTCCTCCTGCCTCAGCCTCCCAAGTGCTAGGATTAGAGGTGTGCACCACCAGCTTATGTGGTGCTGAGGAATCAAACTCAGGTACTTAGCACTAGCGAGAAAAGTGCTTTTAACTGTTGAGCTATTCTTCCAGCTCCCAGATTTTATTTTTTTATTTTGAGATAGGGTTTCACTAAGTCACCCAGATTGGGTTTGAATTTAAGATGCTCTTGCCTGAATTCTCCCAGAGATCACAGGCATGTGTCACGATGCCCAATTTAAAGTGGATCTTATCAAGGGCAGTGCTGCCCTCTCAGATGCTAAGTCCTATAAATACCTTGTGATTTTTTATTATCTTTGATTTTGGGGGGAGGATGTGAACTGATCATCCTCTCCCTCTTATCATTCTTTGATTCCCAGGATGGTTTCCTCTTTCAGGATTTCTTTTGTTCTGCCCATCCTTGAGGCATACAGGTTAGAACTGTGGGGCTCCTTCCTGCTCCCTGGTGTGTGGAGGCAGCTTGCAGCAGCTCACAGGAACCAATTGGGCACATCACTTCACAACTCCGTATTCAGTGATGACACGTTGGTAGCTTGAAATTGGTTGGAGTGTTTACACCACAGACACCAGCAAATGCTACAAATCAGGCCTTCTTTAGTTGGAGAGATGAATGCTAAACAATTAGCAGAGAGAGCACTGCTTCTATTCTTGCTCTTCACGCTCTCCCTGGATAAGCCACAACTACAGTTTCAAGCAGCATCTCTACACTGATGACTATCACATCTTTCCTCTCAAAGATCTGTCTTTAGGCCCAGTTTTTCAAATGTCTTATGGCTTGACTTGGCTTGTCTACAAGCATATCGTATTTCCCCTCAAAACTGCTCTTTCTTTTTTTAATTCTCTGTCTCAGTGATTGGCACTATCTTTGCCTTCTCTCCCATCCCTCATCTTCCCACTCCTCATTCAAATGTTCATCAAAAATGCTCAGTCACCACTCCAATTCTTTCTGAAACACCTCTGCTCTTCTTCGTACCCATCACAATAATCTTTGGCTAGTTTCATTTCTGGGTCGCTACACCAACTTCCTAACTGGCTTCCTTGCATTTGCTTTTACTTCCTCCCAATTTCATTTCTATCCTGAAACTAGAATGATCTTTCAGAGACATAAATAGGATCTTGTCATTCCCTTGTTTGAAATCCTCAAATAGCTCTCTTGCTTTTAGGAGAAAAGTCCTGTTTGATGGTCACAAACTCTTTCTGTTGCCTCTATAGTCTCATGACCTGTCTCAACTTCCCCTGATATCTTCCCCACCAGCCCTTTCTCACCCAAATCTTTCACCTCTGGGCTTTCAATGTGCAGAGCGCTCTCTTCAAAATGCCTGGAGCTGAGGGTCTACTCAGCAATAGAGTGTTTGCCTAGGATGTGTGCAAGGTCCTGGGTTTGATCCTGAGCGTTGGGAGAGAAAATTCTATACAAAATGTTCTCTCCTCCACTTTTACCATCGCTGTTCATCTCTTTGTTCATTTAACTTAGAAATGGCTTCTCGGCAGAAGCGTAAACTATGTGTCCACCAAATCATATTCTTTTTCCTTCTGAGACCTAAAAAACCTGATACCCATCTCTCTGTTGTCTGGGGGATGGAGTGGCTCATGTGGTTGGTCCTGATGAATAGAACATAAATGAAAAATAAAAATGAAATATGTATATGTTACCTCCAGGCCCTAATTGTTAGGTGTCTGATATGAATTTCCCAACATTTGAGCTTACCTCTGTCCTTTATGTATATTGAATGCTTTCTATTTATTTATTTTGTGCTAGGGTTGAGCCCAAGGTCTTCACAGTGAGCCAGATCCCTAGTTCATTTTAATTTTTGATTTTGAGACAAGGTCTCACTAAGTTGCTAAGTGGCCTTGGCTGGGCTCAAATGTGCGATCCTCCTGCCTTAGCCTTCCAGCGTGCTGGTAGTACAGGCTGCACCACTGGGCTAGAGTGGAGGCTGCTGCTTTGAAGCTGTATGTGGGTGTGGATGCACCGGCAAGCAGCTTAGTCCCTGAGACGCCCCTGTAGGACGGCATTGGAAATCTGCTGCAGCTGAAGAGAAATATATAAATATTAAGTCATTGACATCAAGGTTTCTTTTTCCTTTCAAGCTAGCAGTAAATATCTTGATGAATGTAGTTTGGGAGTCCATTTCCATATCTACAAATAGATTTTAATATTCTGTTGGACACTTCTCTATTCCCACAGCACTCTGTCTTTATTTCTTATGTAGAATAGTCTTTATATTATATAAATTCCTGTTTGCTGCCTTTTTTTCCCCTAGCAGCTGTAATCTCACTGAGGCCAAGGATTGTGTCTTGTTTATTGCTGCCTTATACAGCTTTTTGCTCTGTTACTGTTGTCACTTTACTACACAAATATAGAGGTTTTTTTATGACAGGATTTCACTCTGTAGCTCAGGTTGCTCCTGAACTCACTATGTGGGCCAGGCTAGCCTTGGACTCATGGCAATCCTCCTGCCTCAGCCTCTTGAGTGCTGGGATTATAGGCTCACACCAGCATGCCCAGTTTATGTGGTGCTGGGGAACTGAAGTCAGGGCGTTGCGTTTGCAAGGCAAGCACTTTAACAGCTATGCCAGTCCTCCAGCCCCTGATTATTTTTTTCAATTAAGGCCTCATGTTTGTACAAAGCTCAGATTCTTTCCTTTGAAGCTATTGGCCCCTGTTGCAGCTTTTTATTTTAAATATTTATTTGAGACAGGGTCTCACTCTGTAGTCAGGCTGGTCCTGAGCCATTATGTAGTCCAGGCTAGCTTCAAACTCACTGCAGTCCTCTTGCCTCGGTCTCATAAATGCTAGGATTATAGGCGTGCTCCACAGCCTGCAGCCATTTTTGTATGGAATCCAGGGCCCTGTGCTTACTAGGCAAGTGCTTTAACCATCAAGTATGACCCCAGCCCCTTCCTGTAGCTTTTTTTAAAAAAATCATACAGGATTATTCAAAGGGATAAATTCTGGGCTGAAGATATGACTCAGTGATAGAATGCCTGCCTAGCATGCTTGAGGCCCTAGATTTCCATTCGATTTTCAGCGCTGAAAAAATAATTGGGATCAGAGGGCTGGGAGGAAGGAGTATGGTCTGTTGTGTTCAACTGAATCTCTTTCCCAGTGGTCTTTGGGGCTACATTGTCCTGGGGTATCGCTGTTGGAGAGCAGCTCAGGCCAGGCCTGGCTTCATGGATGGAGTGATGCTCCTGCTAGTCCAGATCTCTGCAGGCACCCACAGCAAATGTGGCTCTCAACGAATAGTGGACATTCATGCGCAGTCACTGTCCCCAAGACCTAACTCCTGGGACGAAGCAGTTCCACCCAGGCAGATTTGCCAATCCCAATTTCACACTCTGTAGGAGTTATTCCTCCTCGGAGACTTCCTGGCCCTTGGGTCACCTGTGTGGCATTCTTCTCTGTCTCATGGTAAATTCCCCTACTGAAACCTTTGATGTCTTTTGCTCCTACCAGTTCTCAAGCTTGCCTAGTGTGGGAAGACACTAAATCTCAAAGTGAAGGGCCCAGGGTTTGATTGCTTTCTTCATAAGATGCTTCTGGTCCCCACCCAGATTTCTTCCCAGTTGACCATCTCGATATATCAAGTATACCAAGCTTTGAGGGATTGACTTTGTCAGGTCAGAAAAGGTCTTCTTACTTTCTCTCCTAGACCATTTATTTATGTATTTATTTATAAACTTATAAATAAATGTGGCTTATGGCTTTACATAACTAAATGATGGCCACTTGTTGATTTTTACTGAAAAAAAAGCAGATACATACTAAAGCAACTTTATCTCTTCAGTGAAACCAGCAGTTCTCAAATATTTTGATCTATAGGACTCCTGTTTACTCTTAAAAAATACTGAGCTTTTATTTTGTGGGCTCAATTTATCTGCATTTACTTATTAAAAATTAAAATATAAACTTGATAAAACCCCCAAAACTTTATGAAGTATTAATCAATTTACTTAAAAATAACAATAATCCCTATAAATAAACAATGTATACTTTATGAAAATAACTATTTTCTCAACTAAAGAAGGTTTAGTTAGAAGAGTGGTACCAGTTTACATTTTTGTGAAGTTTTGTAATATCTAGCCTAATAAAAGACTAAACTTTTGTTTCTGCATTTAATTTGTTGCAATATGTTGTTTTGCTTAAAGTAGTTAAGGAAAGTCCAGCCTCATATAAATATGTAACTGACAAATGGATAAGTACTTTAGTAGCCTTTTAAGATAATTATCAGTTGGTGGAGTAACTCAGTGTTTGTAGTGCATGCCTACTTATGTGCATGGCCCTGGGTTTGACCCCCTAGCACCACATAAAAATTAGCTTGGTGTGGTGGTGCATAACTAGAATCCTAGCACTCAGGAGGCTGAGGCAAGAGGATTGATGTGAGTTAGAGGCCAGCCTGGGCTACATAGTTCAGGACCAGGTTGGACTATACAGAAAGACCCTGTCTCTAAAAGAAAAACCAAAGAAAGGAAAAAGAGTATCAACTCTAACTCTTTTAATATTACAATGAAATGTGTCAACATTCAGAAGACCTATTTATTTCAATGAACCAATAGTTTTTACTTGGCCAGTGATGATGTTACACAATTATGTATGGGTAAATATGCAAAATAACTGAGTGTATTTTGAAATAAAGTAGTGCAAAAAAACCTGATTGATATGAATTCAGATTCTACATTGCAACTAAATTTCAAGAAATTACGACTTATAAAGTTTTGGTGTGGTATCAAAGACTGATACGGGCTAATCTTGGACTCACAGTGTAGCCCAGGCTGACCTTGAACTGACAGCAATTCTCCTGCCTCAGCGTCCTGTGTGCTGAGATTATAGGCACCTGCCACCACACCCAACTATTATGTATTGCTGGGTGATCCATCTTGGGGCCTTGCATTTCCTAGGAAAACATTCTAAATACTGAGCTATACCCCCAGAGTCTCTTCTTTCTTCCTTTTTTCTTTTCTTTCTTTCTTTCTTTCTTTTTTTTTTTTTGAGATATTACTCTGTAGTACAGGCAGGTCCTGAACTCACCATGTGGCACAGGCTGGCCTTGAAAACATGGTGATTCTCTTGCCTTAGCCTCCTGAGTGCTGGGATTACAGACATGTGCCACAATGCCCAGTTTATGTGGTGCTGGGGAATCAAACTTAGGCGTTGCATTTGCTAGGCAAATACTTTAACCACTGTGCTACATCCCCATCTTGCTTCTGGCTTGCTTGTGCTCTCTCTGCTCTCTTTCTTGTGCTGCTGGGGATGGAACTCACAGACTTGTGCACATTGAATAAGCCCTCAGTCACCCCTCAGCCCTCCCTCATGAGAAAATTCTTAAGTATTAGGAAGCTGTTATGTTCACAGTGGTAGATTCAAGTTGTCAAAAACTCTAGTATTTGCTTGAAATTTTATCACCGGAAACTCATGCTGTCAGTTATTTTCCTTGAAGTGACAGATAACACTTTATTTAAGTTTAAGACAATATGCCCACTACCCAACCCTAAATAATCATAGTATATCTGTCAGTTGTTCTTTCAAGTAAAAATAATGTCTCATGAAAAGCTGCCACTTGAGCTCAGCACTGAGATTGCCCCATTCCTACCTTCCTTTGGGAAAAGCATTTTGGTCAGCAGCAGAAATTCTTAGTGTGGGTCTGGGGCACAGCTCAGTGACAGCTACTGGCTCAGGGGTCCTGGGTTAGATCTTCAGTACCACCATCACCAAAATCCAAAACCAAAACACAAACAAACACCAAGCCACCCAGAAAACCAAAAGAAAACAACAGCAACAAACCCCCAAACCAGACGAATAAAGAAATGCTTCATGTGAACCACCTATTTCTCCAAGAAGAATATTAGAAAGATGTATACTTTTGATAGAGATTTAGAAATAATTTTAAGCACAGTGGCTATCTTTTTTTCCTCCTGCATTTTTGCTACACAATAATGAACACAATGATCCTCCGTTAACTTTGGTGCCACTGCACTGGGATGAGGTGAGGGTCCTACACATTAAATTCTTGAATTCACACGAAATACCCAAACAGGATGGGAACACCCAAACATGTCTTCCTTTGGCAAAGCTTGCTTGACTCTAGTGATAGATCCTACACCTGTCTTTGCTTTTGTACCATATAGTAGAAATGGGGCTGCAGGCATGGCACAGCAGTTAAAGCACTTGCCTGGCAAGTCTAGGCTCTGAGTCCCATTCCCCAGCACCACATAAACCTGGGCGTGGTGGCGCACGCCTGTAATCCCAGCACTTGGGAAGCTGAGGCAGGTGGATTGTCCTGAGTCCCAGGCCAGCCTGTCTAGAGCAGTTTTGAACTTTGGTACATTTACCTAGCTGCATATTGGATTCAGTTATCATTGTAAACACAGAGTCAGGAACATGTCTTTTTTAATGACTACCACACTTAACTGATCTCTGCTAGTAAATTCATCTGCACTGAATATTTTTATTCTTGACTTCAAAGTTAACTAAGTTGCTGGGCAGGGTCATGCATGTCTGTAATCTGAACGGCTTGGAGAGCTAAAATGAGAGGATTGCAGATCTGCTCCAATTAGCAATGTAGCAAAACCTCCTCTCAAAATAAAAAAATGAAATGGTTGAGGATGTAGCTCAGTGCAAATTCCCTAGGTTCAATCCCCAATACTGCCAAAAAAAAAGTTAGTGAATTTACTGAAACTACTTGAGTTTTTTTTTTTTTTTTTTTTTTTTTTTTGAGACCGGGTCTCACTGTGGAGCCCAGGCTAGCCTTGGACTCACAGCAAAACTCCTACCTCAGCCTCTCGAATGCTGAGATTGCAGGTGTGTGCCACCACGTCCAGCCTTATGTGGTCCTGGTGAATCAAACTCAGGGCCTTGTGCTTGCTAGGCAAGCACTTTAAATGCTGTGCCATTCCCGCAGCCTCTTGAGTTGGATCTTGAAGCTGTAGGTCAAGAAGGGCAGTGTTAAGCAGAACATACATCATGCTGTATGAGTTTCTTTGAATGATTAAGACCAAGACATAATTTGCAGAAATAACAAGTGAGAGATCATCCTGGAAATTAGTGTGCAACTCTGTGGCCACAGAGTTTCTTGGCAGATGTTTTATTTTGTTTTTTCAGTACTGGGGATTGAACCCGAGGAGCGCTACCACTGGGCCACATCTCTATCCCTCTTTGTTATTCATTTTGCAGCCGAATCTCACTAAGTTACCCAGAATAGCCTTGAACTTGTGATGCTCCTACCTTAGCCTCCTGAGTGGCTGGAACTGCAGATGTATAGCAGTGTACCCAGCAAACCAGATGGAGTTTGATTGGCCCAATATTCTTAACCTGCTCCTGGAGACTGAATCTATAGTTCCGGGCAACAGTGGCCCAGCCATATGCTGCCAAAAACTGTGTGTATTGGATGACAACAACAGCTAGGAACTTTAATGCAGAAGACGGTAACAGAAGGCTATTCACAGAAACCATGTGTAGTTTAAAGCTTCGGTGTCTTGGTGGCTGTGGCTGACTGCTGGCGCCACGTGAATGGCTGTAGTCTATTGTGAAGGTATTTAGGATACATAGACAAAAGCATTTTGGGGTAAAGGCCTCACACTCGCTGGGCTACCACTCTACCACTGAGATACATCCCCAACCCCAGGTTAGATTTTTTTTTTTTTATTGTGTTCTAACTGGAAGGAGAAAAGACCTCCGCATTTATGTTGCTATTAAATAGCATTCTAAAGAGAGCGTTAGGACCGGGACACTGAAGGGAAAAGCAGGCCTAAGTAGAGCCAGTGTCGCCGCGATTGTCCCCAGCCAGGTAGAGCAAACGCAGGACTCACGAGTTGGAGGCGAGCCTAGCAGTCCGTGGAGTCAAGGTATCCGAAGACGGCGTGGCTGGGAGAAATTTTAGCATCCTCTTCCCCTCCGAAATCATTTGCAATATTGAGACACTACAGCGCTGCAGCCTGTAGCATGGGGATAGGAATCATTTTAGTAATTTTTCACCTCATTTGTAAGTACTTTCTAAAAAAAAAATCCTCGGCTAGGAGTCTGTGACCATTAAAGGGATTACATCAATTTGAAGGGTTTAGGAAACACACCCAGGGTAAAGCTTACGGGCGGGCGCTCGTTCGTGCGCGCGTGCGGGCCGGCGCGCGTGTGTGAGCGACTTGCGGCCCGCGAAGGAGGGAAGAACACCCGGATGTGGGCGGGCCAAGTGGCAGCTCCAACTGCGTGAAAGGAAGGAAGCTGACAGAATGTTACGGCGTTTCCGGGAAGCTCCGGCCTTCGTGATTGTCTACGGACATAACTCGTGACAGATTTGGGAGACTTCGGCCTCCTTCTTTGAACAACCAAGCCCGTAGCCGGCTCACACCAGCTGTCCTGCAGTGCCGGACAGGTGTTCTACCTCACGTGGAGTGGTCACCAGATGCTCTCGCGTGTGCAGGTCGCCATCTTGGATTCTCCTCAGATTTGTAAGCCCTCCAAATAAATCCCCTTTTCTTATAATTTATTCAGTTCTTCCTCCTCTAGAACTCTGATTAATATAGAGTATAGCTCAGCGGTAGAGGATGTGCTCAGTGTGTGCAAAGCTCTGCTTTCAAAGCTGAGAACCAAAACAAAGCAAAAAACCCAGAAAATCACCAAAGCAAACAAAATGCCTCAGCGAACCTGTGTAATTACTTACTTTAAAATAAAAATTTAAATTCTTGACCAGCTATTACAATACATATGGTATACTAAATCGGAAAGGAGGCTAGAGCACAGTGGTTAAAGCGCTTGCTACCAATTGCACAGCCAGGAGTTTAGTTCCCCAGCACGACGTAAACGGGGCGTGGTGGCACACGTTTGTAATCTCCGCCTAGGGAGGATGAGGCAGGAGGACTGCTGTGAGGAGTCCATGGCCAGCCTGGGCTGCATACTGAGTTCAGGACTAGTCTGGGCTCTAGAGTAACACCCTGCCTCAAAACAAAACAAAACAAAACAAAACAAAACAAAACAAAAAAAAACAGTTCGAAAAAGAATATAGTGAGAATAAGTATCTTTTCCTGAGTTTTCTGGCTAGTCAGGTTTCCATTGTTCACAATTCCTTGAGTATTCTCCAAAGGATATTTAAAGCATTTTTGTTAACAAGTAAGTTTGTGTGTTATTTTTTCCCTTACCCAAATTGTGGCATACTTTAAACAATTATTCTTCTTTCATTTAATGATATAATATCTTAAATATATACATACAAATATATACCTACCAAAAATGCTTAAAGGATTGAGGAGTGTTGCCCAGTGATAGAGTGCTTGCCAGGTACGTGCAGTGCCTTGTGTGCCATACCCAGCACAAACCAAACCAAACCAAACCAACAAAGGAGTGAGCACTCTAGAAAGCAGTCAACACTCAAAGCCAAGATAAATATTTTGGGGAGGAGTGAAAGACTAATTTTAAAATGTGTGAGGACAGTATGAAATTTAATTGGATTTTAGGAATGTTGATTTATATATATACATGTAGACTCATAGGAAAAGTAAATATGATAAAGGAGTCCTGACATTGAGTTCCCATTTTCTGGCTTAGCTGGTACAACTCAAACATCAGTAAAAATTATTTTCTATTTGTCCTAAAAGTGGTATTCTTAAGAGTGATACCAGCTTTTTTGGGGGGCACTGGGTCTCACTTGTAGTCCGGGCTGGTCCTGAACTCACTGTGTAGCCCAGGCTGGCCTTGATGCTGGCAATCCTCCTGCCTCAGCCTCCAGGCATGAGCCACCACACCCCTCTTATATGGTGGTGGGGAATGTAAGTTCCTTAGTATTGTTAGGCAAGCACTTTTAACTGCTATGCTATTCCTCTAGCCCTGACAGCAGTTTTAATAAAAAGCAGTGGATCTGGAGGAATGGCTAAGCACTTCAAATGCTTGCCTAGCAAGCGCTAAGTACCCAAGTTCGATTCCCCAGCCCCACATGAGCTGGGGAGGCTGAGGCAGACAGATTGCTGTGAGTCCAAGGCCAGCCTGGGCTCCATAGTGAGTTCAGGACCAGCTTGGGCCTGGCTGAGACCTTGTCTCAAAACAAAACAAAAATAAAGGATCAAATCTGAGAAAGTAGTCCGACACAAAAATGTTCTCTTTCTGGAGAACTGTCATGTTGTGGAGGTTTAAACGGGGCAATTTCTTCCCATTTAATAGCTGGTGGATGCTTGAGTAAATCAGTTCAGCTGTTTTTCTATAAAATGATTAAAAATTTTTGAGTGACCTTTATCTGCCCTTAAATAACTGTAAGAGAAGTTGGACATAAAACCTTCAAACTCTACACATTCATGGCCCTCTGAGGAATATAATCGTTGTTAGTCTGAGAAAAAGCTTAGTATCTTTTTGAGTTGGAAAGCTCTAATATTACATGTTTGCTCGGCTGATGAAAATTAATATGAGACTTTTGTACCATATGTATAGATGCTATTTTTTTTAAAACTTCATTTACCAAGTCATGGAACTTACAAAGGCATATGGAATTTATGCTGTAATCTTTATATTGAAGTTAAAACTTTACATCTGTTAGGCAATATAAAAGCGGAGATCTTACTATGACATGCAGGAGTCATAGAAAATCTTAAGAACGTGACGCCAAAGTAATGATCTCAGCTCTGTTCGCTTCCCATCACAAGAGGCTGAGTGTTCTGGCACTCTATGGGAAAGGGTTTTTTGGGGAGTTTCCATAAAAGATTTTCACACACATTGTGCTTGGGCGCCTAAACAGACTGTTGATTGCTAATGTGGTCAGATTTCTGACACTTGAAATTTATTATTTAAAACTTTTTTTAAATTTATATTTTTGGGGTGCTTCTGATCAAGCCCTGGGCCTTCACACATTCCCAGATTGTTTTTGATTTTTAAGACAGGGTCTTGCTAAGTTGCTAAGTTGACTCCTAGGGGCTTGGACTTGCTCCTGCCTCAGTCCCCCAAAATGCTGGAATTATCGACCTGTGCCAGGAAACTCAGACTGAGGTTTAAAAGTAATTTTCATGGACCCTTGAGAGGAACCTCAGGCTTGTACTCCCACCTACTCTGGAAGCTGAGGAGGAGGGTTGTCAAGTTTGAAACCAGCCTGAGCAATTTAGTGAGACCTTGTCTCAAAATGTTTTGAGTTTGATCCCCAATATTGCAAAAACCAGCCAACCAACCAAAATTCCATTGGAGATCAATTTATAAGGCTGAAAGTAGTTAATTTTATCGTGTCTCATACATGTCTCCAGAATGTTTGACTACCACCCAAAATACAAGATTCTTGTCTTATCCTCTCCAGTGGTTTAAATTCCATATGGTTCTATTTCGTCTCCACCCTGGGATGGAAACAGTTCTCTGTTGTGAACTTAGGTACTCTCTTGTTGGTTTCCTGAAGAAGTGCCTGCTCCTGTGTGGGATGAATTGTGCCCCTCATATATGTGTTGAGGTCCTCACCTCCAGTATCTCATAATGCAGCTGCATTTGGATACAGGGTCCTCATAGAGATAATAAAGTCAAATGCAGTCATTAGTGTGTGCAGCAACCAAGGCAATACAGTTAAATTGTGGTCATTAGATATTGAATCCAGTATGGCCAGCATCCTTATATATGTATATTTTTTGAAATAGCATCTCACTCTGTGGTCCAGCCTGGTCCTGAACTCAGCGTGAAGCCCAGGCTGACCTCAAACTCATGGCAGTCCTCCTGTCTCAGCCTCCTGAGTGCTGGGATTACAGACGTGTGCCACATGCCTGGCTTTAGTATCTCTGTCATAAGGATAAACCTGGTCAGGGAGAGAAACACACATAGAGGGACAATGATGTGAAGATACGGGGAGAAGATAGCCCTCCGTAAACCAGGGAGAGAGTTCTGGAGCAGATCCTTTCTTCACAGCCTTCAGGGAACCAATGCTGCCAACATCTTGATTTTGACTGTCAAACCTCCAGAATGATAGATGATACAGTTCTGTTATCTAAGTGGTTCAGCCTGTGACACTTTGTTGTGTAACTCTAATATGGTAATACAGCACTTTTGTAAACTGTTCCTTCATGTAACAGTATGTAATTATTCACTCTCAGTGTGGCACCTGCTCAAAATAGACTGATCTAGAACTGTAATCTATCAATCTATGCCTTGTTTGCTTCAGAATTTTTTCTCTTAGGAAACCAAACATTGAGAAGGGCGCAGTTAGGCGTGCCTAGAATCCTGGCACTTGGGAAGCTGAGGTGGGAGGATTGTACATTGAAGACCAGTCTGAATTGCTCTATAGTAAGACCCTGTCTCAGAAAAAAATACAATAAAGAACTAGAACACTGTTGATGTATAAATGCTTTATTTCTTTTTCTTTTCCAGTGTTTGGATGGACACAGGCCCTGTGCATCCCAGGTAAGCTCTTCTGAACTGCATTCCCATTCCAATGAACTCCATTCAGATCAATAACTATACTTGGCTTAACCTTCTGTATATTTGTGAAATTTGTTTTGGAGTTCTTATCTAATACCAGTCCATGTCTAGATTATCTACATGCAAATGGCAGTAGGACTCCTCTGAAGCAGTCTTTCTCTCTCTCCCTGGGATGCTGTGATGCCTAGGTCACTCTGATCAAAGTTACCCATGGAATAACTTGGTAACAGTGCTATCCTTGTGTGTGTGTGTGTGTATATATATATATATATATATATATATATAATATATACATATATATACACATATATATAAATATATATATATATACATATATATAAATACACACACACACACACGCACACACACACACACACACACACATATGTATGTATTTTTTTGACACTGGGTCTTCCTAGGTTGGCCAGGATGGCCTAGAACTTATAATTCTCTTGGTTCAGCTTCCCAAGTGCTGATATTAGAGATGTGTGCTACCATGCGCACATATAAATATTTTAGTCATCCTCCATATTAGGTTAGTAACTGACTGTTGGCTTACTGCCAATGAACATATCCATTCTATGTCACTATATTTCAATGTAAAAGGCAATATATTTAGTGTAGTATTGTACTGATACACTGGAAAATTCTTATTTTCAAATTTATATCTCTAAAATTTTTGCTCTAATTCATTGAATCCTGTCTGTCTATCTATCTATCTGATTCCTGAGTAGCAATAGGGGTTGAACCTAAGGCCTTTACACTGAGCTCCATCCCCTTGCCTAAATAGGGTCTCACTAAATAGCTAAATATCTGAGGTTGGGATTAAACTCTTAATCCTCCTGCTTCAACTTTCCAGAGTGCTGGGATTACAAGCATATATATTACCATCTACCAGTCTTGGCATTTTTCTTTTTTTTTTAAAGAAGAAGAAACCTAGTGTTCCTGGTGGGTTTTTTTTTTTTTTTTTTTTGAGACAGGGTCTCCATTCTGTAGCCCAGGCTAGCCCTGAATTTACAGGTGTAGCCCAGGCTGGCCTTGAACTCAGGGCAATCTGCCTGCCTCAGCCTCCAGAGTGCTGGAATTATAGGTGTGCACCACCACGTCCTGATTTATGTGGTACCGGGAAATCAAACTCAGAGCCTACTGCTTTGGTTTTAACCACTGTGCCATTCCTACAGCCCTATTTTTTTTTTTTTTAAAGGGAACAAAAATACACAAGGCCTTTCACTGGCAGGACCCTTTCTAAAGAACCAAAATTTTCCATCCTCCTCCCCACAAACCCTCACCTTTCTCCAATTAAATTTTAACAATGTCCAAAGTAGTGAAATTAAATTTCATACTCACTTGCCTCCTTGGCTAATTAGCAAAGCAGGCTTTTCAAACAGAATTAACTTAAGAAAAATGAAGAATTTAGAAAAAAAGAAATTTAACAGTCTTGGGGAAGATATAACTAGAAATTGAAAATTGAATTCATGTAGTATTTGAGCTACCGCATGTGATTTGACTATAAGGCAGAATGGCCTGGAACCACCCCAACTGCTGTCCATCTTTAAACATGGCCCTGATAGCAATGCCTATCACTTAGGCCACTATTTCACTGTGGCTTTCAAGATAATATGCTGTCCGTTTTTTTTTTTTTTAAATAACATTTTACATGTTCATCTCCCTTGGCCTGGGCACTTATAGCGAAATTACTAGTGCTTATGGCTTACTGCAGACAGTGCTCATGCTGCTTTCCAGAAGCCACTTTTATCAGTTGGATGGAAAAAAATCCCACTGTAGGATTTCCAACCTTTTAGGCGAACATCTGACTCTATTAACACCTAAAGAGAAGAACCATAAATAATCTCCCCATTCTACATTCTGTGCTTTTAGCTAAAGCATTAATCACAGAGGTTTTCCTTGGCCTCATGAGAAAAATCAGTCTTACAGTTTAAAATTTTGGTTTACAAAATATGGTTTTTATGATAGGTAGCAGTGGAAGACGGATATTAAAATAGAGAGTCTTTGCTGGGCTTTTTAAGTAAACCTTGGGAACAAATGAGCCTTTCTTTCCAGGGCCAAATAATATCGCAGAGATCTCCCTTGTAGCATGTTAGAGGGAGGAGCCCTTATACTAAAAGGTCAGGGGGACACCCTTTATTTTTTAGGGTAGCCCTGTGCTTGAGCCTTCCTGTGGCCCCAAGCAACTGTGTGCCCCCAGGGGAGCTCGGGGTTTACACCTACAGTGGGGGGTGGGGGGCGGGAACCTTAGAACACAATTAAAACTGATTATGTTTATTTTTATAAGAGCTTCCTGTGAAATTCACGCACATACAATATAATGATTATTATTATTTTCCTTGTCATCATTGAAGACAGACATCTTCCTGGACATATTTCATTCATATTTTCTTTTTTTGTTCTGAACATGGTGATCATCAGAGAACTTTTTTATAAAACACAGTTTTTTTAGTTTTAGGTTTTTGGGACAGGGTTTCCCTCTGTAGTCCAGATTGGTCTGGGATTTGATATGTAGCCCAAAGTGGCCTCAAACTCTTGATCTTTCTGCTTCAGTTGTCTGAGTGTTGAGATTACAGGTGTCTCCACAGTGCCCAGCTACAGCCCTTGTTTTCTTCTCTCTCTCTCTCTTTTCTTTTTTTCAAAAGAGAAGGAAAATTATCCTTAGGAGTTAGCAGGGCAGGTCTGGAGGGTGTTAGTTCTGGTTCAACCATTTATTTTTTTTAAGTCCTGGGCTGCAGGTGCTCTTCCCGCGAGCTATGCTACTGAACTGCATCCACAGCTGCTCTCATTCGATTCTTGAGCTAGGTTTATATTAGGTCAGTAACTGATTTTTGAGCCTTGAAAACTGTTTGTTTGCTTTTATTTTGCTCTTTGAAAAAATTTACCTTCTGATTTTGTTAATGCTCTATTCCTGGTTTGACTTGATTCAAACTTTCCTTTTGTTTTGTTTTGGGGATCCTGGGGATTGAACCCAGGCCTTGGGCTAGCTGGGTATGTATTCTAACACTGAGCTGCATCCCAGCTCTTAGCTCCAACTTTTAAGTAATGATTTCAATTGAATTGGATTATTAACAGTAGTAATTTAATAAATGGCAGTGTTATTCATTCTTAAATATGTATCCGGTATTGAAATCGCTTAATTTCTGAAATAGGCTATAAATGGTAATCAAATGACTAAACTACCAGGTATAAATTTTTCTTTACACTTCTCAGAATTGCTTTAAAAAATCAAACGTTACATCCAATTTTCTTTTTACTTTCCATGAATCTCAAAGAACTTTATAATACCATTTTAACTTTGCTGTCTCTTATCTGCATCTATTCACAATTAAATTGCTATTCTTTCATCATTTAAATATTGTCATTCCCAAGAGATTCAACTTAACTGGTAAGTAAAGATAAAAATATTCTTTCCATTAAGGAATGTGTGTTTTTTGTTTGATAATGTGAATCTTAGGTTCTCAGTTTCCCCTTTTGCCTTGGCTACTTGGGTGCTTAGAGCCAAATGCTATTTTCACGTCTTACAAACATTTCTTCTTTCTTTTTTCTTGATTCTCATTTCCTTTAATTTTATGCTTTAATTTTTTATTATAAATAAAAAGAAGCTGAAGATATAGCTCAGTGCTAAGGCTACATACAAAGAAATTGCTATAGGTACCTTTGTATTCAAGTTTTTTAAAAAATGTGATAGCTTACAAATAAAAATCTTCTTGTTAAGTAGTTATGTGTTTTTCTTTTTCTCTTCTCTTCCTTTGTTTCTTTCTTTTTTGGAGACAGGGTCTCTGTAGCCCATGCTGCTCCTGAACTCATTGTGTGGCCCAGGCTGGCCTTGGACTCAGGGCAATTCTCCTGTCTCAGTCTCTTGAGTGCTGGGATTACAGGCGTGTCTCACCATGCCCATGTTAATGTGGTGCTGGGGAATCAAACTCAGTTCCTTAAGCTTGCAGGCAAATGCTTTAACTGCTTTGCCATTCCTCCAGCCCCAAATTGAACATATTTTTGTTTAAATTTATCCTTTGTGTGTGTGTTGTGTGTGCGTGTGTGTGTATTGCTGGGGATTGAACTCAGGGGTTTGCACTGAGCTGTATCCCCAGCTCATTTTTTGGTTTTGGTTTTGAGACAGTATATCACCAAGTCATTGTTGCTCATAATGGGCTCATGGTTGTGATTCTTCTTCTTTAGCCTCCCGGAGTGTTGGAATTAGATTATTTATTATTTACCATAGCCCCTCAGTTTTTCTTGTGTACTGGGGATTAACCCAGAGCCGTCATACTGAGCTGTAGCCATAGCCCTTCATTATTATTATTAGTAGCAGTATCCGTAGTATTTTGGGACAGGTTCTTGCTGAGTCTCTTAAGTTCTCCCCCTGGTCTGAACTTGGGATCCTTCTGTCTCAGCCTTAAGCTGTCATTTAACTATTTAAATAAAGCAGTTCCTGTGTATAAACTATCACCGTTGTCCTATCTGCTGACTTGTCCTCCTGGTAGTTTACTTCCTGGTGTGGGTTCTAATTTTATTGTAAACTTATCTTCCACTGGGGTTATTGTCCATGAAAGTCTTTTTCTCCTGCATCTTCACTCGAGTTTTTCTGCAGAATTATTTTGCTTTTCCCTCTGACTAGGAGGCTGTGGGTTCTGTAGTCTCACACCAGATTACATGCTAATTTTTCCAGGCTTGAGGCACCTGCATCACGCAGTGTGAATTCAGTGTTTTTTTTTTTTTTTTTTTTTGGTACAGGGCAAAGGCCTGGGTTTCAGATTTCTCTCCAGTGACTGTTTTTCCACTCATGGTAACAAGCTTTCTTGCTGCTTCCTGGTGGGTCAAGTTTTTCCAGGCTCTGTGTAGTAAGGGATAGCCCTGGGTGTCTCGGCTTGCTATGGAGCCCTCTACCTCACTTCCTTACTTAGTATTAAAGTCACAAGCTCCAACTGCCAAGCCACATGTATTCAACTGTCAGCCTTAAGACTTCAGGAACTAGACACAATTCTAAATTCTTCCACGTTCCTTATGAGTTTCATTTCTTGATTTCAAGCACATTTACATCTCAACATTTTAAAATATTATTTTACACAACTCTCCAACGAGGTTGATGTGGAAGGGCTTGGTATATCCACTCAGTCTGCCAAACTGGCTAGAAAGGCAAATTGATTGTTAAGGACACAATATCCCAAGAGCATGGTTCCTTGACATGTGGGATACTTGAGACTAAAGGAAGGGACTCAGAAGCACAGTCTTTGACTTTCTCTTGCCCTTTCCTGCGTCCCTTTCTCCCCCAGGAGGCCATAGAGACTAGAACTCCCCTCCCCCCGCCCCCAGCCAACCGTCAAATATAGAAATATAACTCTAACCTTTCCTTGCCTTTCTGTGGAGGAGCTGGTTGGGAAGAGGTTCTTGACCAGGCTTGTCTGATTATAGAAGGGTCCTGCCCATACAAGACAGAAGAAGGAGAAGGGAAAGCACAGAGAGACTATGGAGACTCTGAAGAGACAGGTCTTGCTAAGTGTCCCATCTCATTCTATCATTTCTACCCAGTCATATATTTACATGGCTACTCATCCATCACTGAACCTAAGCATAAAAATGAACAGTTGGGTATTCATTGTTGAGGCTTTTATGCATGTGAAGCTTCGATGGTGTAAGTTTGTTATAATTTCCTTTTGTTAATGTGTTTTTTGTTGCAGGGAGAAGTGAGGGAAAGTGTCACACCTTTTGCCCCCACATTATTAATGAAGAAAATAAATCTGAAAGGCACAAATACCTTTGTGGTGAGGACTTGTAGTGTTATGATGCTAAGGTGTGCATCATACTATGGATTCTCAGTTTCTAAACTCTTCAAATATTGGAATACTTAGATTTTGCCTTATTGTCCTTGCACAGAAAAGAAAGAATGTGTACATATATACGTCTGTGTATATCTTCCTCATTTATTGACAGAATGTCATATTTCCTACTTTAATATTTGATTTAAATTAAAGGATGGAGGAGTAGCAACATAATGATGCCTTGGAATATAAATCTCCGATGCTATGTATTGGAATGCTGGTGACTTAGAGAAGAATTTTGAACAGATACTATAGTCATAATTTAAATGGTTAAAAAGCTCTCATAATCAAAGGAGATAGGGAATAGGGGTAGAGTATGTACTTAGCTTGTGTAAGGCTCTGAGTTCAATTCCTAGAAGAAAGAAAGGGAGAAAGAAAAAGAAGGAAAAAAAGGAAAGAAAGAAAGAAAGAGAGCAAAGGAACACACTACTACCCCTCCCCCCCCCCAACCCCTGGTCTGACCCAAAGGTTTGAGAGGAAAGCGTTAGAGATGAGATAGAGGTCTCTTGGATGATCACACACTGGGTAAGTGATACAGACAGAAATAGAACTACATCTGAGATCTGTGGTGTAGCCACAGGGAGTCCCAGCTGATGGGTGAGGCGCTCAGTGTAATACTTCTGGTCCAGGTTAGAATCTCTGAAAGCGTCATTCATCCCAAGCTCTTGGGTTCCAGCTACAGAACCAGCTGGTCTCAGTGGAGACCTTGCTGTGCTCCATGGGTGAGTGGGGGGACAGCAACAAGAACAATCTCTTTGTAAAAGCACAACCAGACAGTCCCTATCATATTGTCTTGTCCCGTGCTTCAGAAAAAGTTCAAAACTGATTTTTGGAGTTGGACTGGGACTTATTTGAAGCCACTCTTTTGACTAGAATGAGCGCACAATTGGGCACCAGGCTGGGCTTTGCTCTTGACCCCTCGTTTCCGCCTTTGGCTCCTATATATTTGAGGTAACTGTTTAACCTTCTTGAACTTCAAGTATTTTATCTCAGGTGTTTCATCAACAACATGGGGATTGTACTGAAGCATCTGTGAGAATTAAATAAAGTACCTGGTACCAAAAGACTCCATAAATGGTTCTTATTATCTGGACAAATACCTCATAAGAGGTGAGTGGCAGTATTCGGCCAAGTTAAAAATGTCGTGTTCATGAAAGGATCTTCCTTGACTCTCAGTCTAAATTAAGTTCCCCTCTTACATCCTCCAATAAAGCAGTTTCTTTCTGTAGCATTCACTGTGTTTGGTGGCTGTGCTGTTATAATTTGTGTGACTGGTTAAAGTAGCAGTTAACAACCCAGTGCTGAGGTGGGGAGGTTGCAGAGGACTGGTGAAAATTCGATGTTCCTAAATAGGGTAGTTCTGATCTAATAACTTTTCTGGGTTGGAATTAGGCTAGGTGTTCTCTTTGTTCTCTTGAGAGAACAAGGGGCTTGGTGCTACTGGGCTTCTCAGTCTTTCATGTAACCTAGAACTCTGCCTCTTTTCTTTGCTGTACTGAAGATTAACACAGGTTCTTTGCTCTGAGCTACATTCCATGTCACTTTTTTATTGTTTATTTAAGACAGGATCTTACTGAATTGCTTAGTTGGCCAGGCTGGATTTGAACTTGAGATTTTCCTGCCTCAGCCTCCCTAGTGCTGCCTATGCACTGGACCCAGCAGCTTTTTGTATAAATGTCCTGGTTACACAATGTTGAGAAATGGTTCAAAAGACATGTTGTGGGACAAAACAAAGTCATCTGTAGGACTAGGGATGTTATTCAGTGGTAGTGTGCTTGCCTAGTGTGCTCAAGGCCTTGGGTTCCATCTGGAGCACCACAGAAACAAAGCAACAGCAAAACCCCCAACTCACATGTGGCCTGAAAGCTGGTGTTTGCAATCTGTGTAACTATGCAAGGCCCGTTCCTGTGCGCGACGTGGCATAGTGAGGGCGCATAGCAGGCCTTGAATATCCATTGAAAGAAAGAAGAATGAAAAAATTGGAGGAAGGCATTAAAGGCTATAGTTGTTTTTCTTTGTTTCCTCTTAAAAAAATTACATTGGCAAAATTGCCAGTTTTTAAACATTTCTTTCTTTCTTTCTTTTTTTCTTGAGACAGGGTCTTGCTCTGTAGCCCACACTGCTCCTGAACTCAATGGTGTAGCCCACGCTGGCCTTGGACTCACAGCAAGCAATCTTCCTACCTCAGCCTCCAGAGTGCTGTAGGTGTGTGCCACCACGCCCAGCCTCATGTGGTGCTGGGGAATTGAACTCAGGGCCTTGTGGGCTTTAACCACTGTGCTATTGCTCCAGCCTCCACCCCCCATTTTAAAAATTCCTTTCCTTTCTTTTCTTTCTTCCTTTCTTCCTTTTGAGACAAGGTCTTGCTCTATAGCCCAGACTGGTCCTGAACTCATGATGTAGCCTGGGCTAGCCTCGGGCTCATGGCAATCCTCCTGCCTCAGCCTCCCGGGTGCATGCCACCATGCCCAGTTTATGTGGTGCTGGGGAACTGAACTCCAGGTCTTGAGCTTGCTGGGCAAGTGATTTAACTGCTGAGCTATTCTTCCAGCTCTAGATTTAGAAGTTCTAAGTTGATATCCATTAAGAATGACAAAACATCCGCTTCTCTGTGTAATTTTTAGGGATGAATAGAATTACTATTTTATTGCTGTTATAACCAAGTGTTGAAAAAAATGAAAATGTTTACAGTAGAAGCAAAGTTTGCCATTTATTAGTATTGCAGTAAGCAGAGTGTTGCATATTGTCAAACCAATTTTTGTTTGCTACAAAATAGAATTTAATCTCTGACCTCACGTTTATTGTATAATGAGCTCACCAAATACATGGAACTGCAAATTTCCATGGTGGTATGATTTGTATACTGGCTTGAACTCTGGAAGTCATTGCAGCTGTCATTAGGTGAAAAATAGGAGAAAAGGAGGCTTTGGGGAGCTTAGGTTTCTAGCTGATGGAAGGGAAAAACCCTCAATTGCTAGATTATTTAGAGGCTGTCTAAATTGAAGTGGCTATCTTTGACATATTTGTATGTGTAAGTATTCGTAGAGATTTATCTTTGGGGATGCAAAGTACGTATCAGTAACGAGAGTGGTCTGCTGGTGAGATTATGGAGTTGCAAAATTGAAGATCTACAAATGTCCCTAATAGATACATCCTTCCTATGTGTGCTGTATTAGGTGCAGTACCCCAAAAGTAAGTATTGGAGGGGCTGGTGGAGGGGGCTTCTCTCTACTCCAGGAATTTACAGCCTAGTCGGGGGAACCAAGGCCAGTAATTGGGGAAGGATAAATGACTCCATAATTAGGGCAAAGCCATGTGTAAGAGACCATAAGTGTAACAGGAAATCAGGGGTAAAAATCACAGCAGCTTTATAGATTAGGTTAGAACTCTGCTAGGGCTCAAAGAAGTATTGTTAGGATCAGAGAGGGGAAAATAATAGTACATGAGTATCCTGGTCCTCTCTTCTTTTGCAAGTGTGGTATGTTAATTTCGATCTTGGGCTTTTCCTTAAAAAAGTCCTTGGTCTACCATAAATTTACATATTAACATTTTTTTCTTCAACTTTCCCATTTAACCAGTCATCAGGTTTGATTTTTTTCATTGAAATCGGGCTTCTTATTTATTTACTTCTTTTTGTAAAAAAAGGCTTTCACTTTGAGTTAACACCTCTAGCATGTTTTATTTTTATTATTTACTTATTTATTTATTTATTTATTTTATTTATCTTGAGACAGGGTCTTGCTCTGTAGCCCACACTGCTCCTGAACTCACTGGTGGAGCCTTGTGCTTCCAATGCAAGTGCCTTAGCTGCTGTGCCTTTACTCCAGCCCTGCTTTATTTTTATTTTGAGATAAGGTCTTGCTAAGTTGTTAAGTCGCCCAGGCTTGGCTTCAATTTACAGCCCTCCTGCCTTACCATTTGGATTTACATGTGTATGTCTCCCTGCTTTGGGAAAAATTCTTATTGATAATGCTGTAGTTCAGGACTTTTAGCTCCATTCATGGATTTTGATTGGTCTCAATTCACTCAGCAAGTGGCCAAATTAGGAATAGAACCAGGGCTGGAGGAATGGCTCAGTGGTTAAAGCACTTGCCTAGGAAGTGCTAAGTACCTGAGTTAGATTCCCCAGCACCACATAAGCTGGTCATGGTGTCACATGCCTGTAATCCCAGAACTTGGGAGGCTGAGGCAGGAGCATTGCCTTGAGTTTGAAGATCAGCCTGGGCTCCGTAGTGAGTTCAGGACCAGCCTAGAATACAGAGTAAGGCCCTGTCTCAAAAAAAAAAAAAAAAAATACATATAGTATTGTCTGCCATCATCATTTGTATGTGTGATGCTATGGACTGAGCCCCAGGCCTTTGCACTAAGCTGTATCCCTAGCACTTTTCTTATTTTTTATTTTGAGACAGGTCTTGCTAAGTCTCCAGATTGCCCAGAAAGGGCTTGAACTTGCCACCTTCCTGCCTCAGCTTCACATAGTGCTCGGCTTACAGGTGAGCAGCGCTATGCCCTGCTCCACAGTCTTAAAATAGTATCTGTGGATGGGTTAAAGAAGCAATAGCACATTCTTAGAGTGGAGTACTGTGCAGCATGAGAAATGATGATTGATAGTTATGTTTATTGCTGTGGGAGTTGTTCAGAGTGGCTTTTTCTTTTTGATAATCCTCTGATCTCAATCTTTTGTGTAACTGGGATTATGAGTATATGTCATTGTGCTGTGCCATTCCTCCAGCTCCCCGCAGTTCTTATTTTAAAAGACATTAACAAATAGTTATTTGAGTAGTGGGGTTTTACATTATTATTTAGATTTTTTCTTTGAAATTTTTCAATTTTTTGATATTGATCATTTGTTGTTGGTGTAATGAGTGTCTTAGTTATGGTTTCAGTTATGGGGACTAAATACCTGACAAGCACAGATCTAGGGGAGGAAAAGTTTATTTTAGTTCACAGTTTCAGAAGATCACAGTCCCCTCAGGTGGCTGACAACAGTGGGAGCACATGGCAGAGGCAGAGGCGGAGGCAGCTCCTCACAGCATTGCAAACAGGAAGCCAAGCCAAGCCCCAGCAGGGAGGCAGGAAGCAGCGTATGCCCTTCCAGGTCTCATCCCATTCCTTGTGGATCCAGCCTTAGTGCTCCGTCCTTCCCATGCTTACACCCCCACCACACGCCTGTAAGCCAGTCCATATGCCTGTAATCCAGCCCACACACCTATAATCCACCACATGCCCACAAACCACCCCTCCAGGCCAGGTCCCAGTCTCCCAGTAGCACATATTTCCATAGACAGTCCATAACATCCAAGTACATGAGGCTTTTTGGGGACATTCCAGATCCAAACTGCAATAATAAGTAATAGGTCAACATCTTTTTTTTTTTTTTCTTCTCTAAAACCTTCAAGGGCTGATTTGGTATAGTAGTAATTATAAACATTAGTTGGGCATGGTGGTTCATGTCTGTAATCACAGTACTAGGGAGGCTGAGGCAGGAGGACCTCGTCTGGACTATCTATATAGTGAGCTCAAGGCCATCTTGTACCCTGTCTCAGAAAACAAACAGAAAAAGAGTAGACAAATTAAAAACTCGGCGGGGGGTGGGGGTGGGGGTATTCTAATTACCTGAATTTCTAAAACAAATTAAGACACATCAGGACTCAGGTCCTAGTTCAGCCAGTTAAATTAAATGAGAATCTCTGAGGGCTGGAACCCTTTGAGGCAGAGTCTCACTTTGTAGTCCAGGCTGGTTCTGAACTCACTGTGTGGCCCAGACTAGCCTTGGACTCAGGCAATCCTCCTGCCTCAGCCAAATTCTGGGATTACAGGGTTATGCCACCACGCAAGGCTTTTGGGATGCTGGTGCTGGAGAGTCGGACTCAGGTACTTAGTGCTTGTTAGGCAAATGCTTTAACCGCTGAGCCATTCCTCCATTCCATTTACTTTCCTTCTAACAAGGCTGTTCTGTTCTGTGTCTCCTGAGGCCGGCTGGCCCCTGCCTCTCCCTAGCCACCCTTCAGGGCCGGGCTCAGGCCTCATGGCCTCTGTGACACCTTCGCCATCTCCAGGCTTCCTGCTGCTTCATCTACCGCTTCTCTAATGTTTCCTTATTTCTTCAGCAAATGCCTTCTCATTTCAGGCCCGTTATTTGTGATGCATCAAGTGGAATACAAAATAATTATGTCCTGGTCCCTTTTCAGGGAGTTTGCTAGACTAAAACGAAAAACTAAAAATCACGTGTATTCCGCCTACCTGAAGACTCCATTGTTAGTTCTCTGTGGTGTATTATTTCAGTCTTTTAAAATATGATTAAACATACAGTGTCATAGATGAAATACACAAGTGTTTTATGGTAATAGAACCATAGTAAACACACTATCATATAATCTGAAAAAAATTTTTTTTCTGTTTTTGGAGATGGAACTCAAGGCCTCATGCTTGCTAATCGTGTGTTCTACCACTGAGCTACGCCCTCAGGTCTTACCTGATTTCTCTCTCTTTTAAGGAGACAGAATCTTGCTGTATAGCCCAGTTTGGCCCTGATCCTCTGGAATCAAGTGATCACTCCATTTTAGCATCCAGTGTAGCTGGCACTATAGGTATAGCTATTGTGCCTGGCGTTAAATTTTTAAATAAATTTCAAATATTTCATAATATTAAATATCTAGAACATAGTTTTGAATGGTCACAGAATATTTCACAGTTCAGTCTATCCCCAATCACTGGGTTTTCCCCTTATTTGTTCATTTTTCTATTTCTCGGTTTCCTTGAAATTCCTTTAAAGTGTTCAGGCAAATGTTTATGTACTATAAACATTTACTGTCTTGTTTATTGCAGTACCGAGGATCAGATATATGGGCACTTTGCCACGTAGCTACATCGCCAGACAGTCTTGTGAAGTTGCCCAGGAGAAAGAAAGTCAAACTTTTGATAATCCTGTCTCACCCCCCCCCCCAGTCTTTTCTTCCTGTCTTTCTTTTTCTTCTTTCTTCATTTCTCTCTTTTCTTTCTCTATTTTTCTCTCTCTCTCCTTTCATTTTTTTAAAAAATTTTTTTGAGACAGGGTTTCACTCTGAGGCTCAGGCGGGTCCTGAACTCATAGTGGAGCCCAGGCTGGCCTTGGATTCATGGCAGTCCTCCTGCCTCAGCCTCCTGAGTGCTGGGATAACAGGCCTATGCCACCAAGCCCAGCTTATGTGGTACTGGGGAATCAAACCCAGGGCCTTGTGCTTGTTAGGCAAATGCTTTAACTGCTGTGCCATTTCTCCAGCCCCATTTCTTTCTTTTTTGGGTAATATTGAGGATCAGATTCAGTACTTTTACAATGAGCTATGTCCCAGTCCTTTTCATTTTTTAATTTTTATTTTGAGACATAGTCTTGCTAAATTGCTGGGCTTAAACCTATGATCCTACTGCTTCAGCTTCCTAAAATTCTGGGATTACAGGCTTGTGATCACATGTCCAGCATCAGATATTATCTTGAACTACTTTCCAGGATTTGTATAGTTGAGAATCCAGCCCTTTATTTTCTGTTTCTTTTAAATGCCTGTTGCTCTTCTTTTTGAGAAAAGGTCTCAATATTAATTTTCAACTTTTTCGTTTTCAGTGTCTGATAACATATTTGTAATTCCTGATTTTTTTTTTTTTTTTTTTTGAGATAGGGTCTCACTCGTTAGCCCAAGCTGGCCTGGAGCTCAGGACAATCCTCCTGCCTCAGCCTCCTGTGGGCTGCAATCACAGGTGTGTTCCACTACACCCAGTTCATGTGGTGCTGAGGAATCAAACTTAGGGCCTTGTGCTTGCAAGCACACTAACCACCGGTTCTCTCTTTTTAAAATTTCATCTACTTAGAATACTTTGTTCTTGCTTTACATTAGAACCTTTTAGAGTTTTCCTCCAAATATTCTTCTTTCTCCTTCCGTAAGTTTTTTCCTCCAAGTTGCTAGTTTCTTCCTTCCCCTCTTCTTCCTTCGGCTCTCCCTTTCTCCTTTGTCTCTCTTTTCTTCTCTGTGTATTTTTTTTTTCCGGCAGGGTCTTGCTCTGTAATTCAGATTGATCCTGAACTCACTATGGTGCCCCCCACGCCCCTGGCCTTTGACCTCATGACAATCCTGCCTCTGTCTCCCGAGTTCTGGGATTACAGGCATGTGCCACCGTGCTGGGGAATTGAAACGAGGGCCTTGTGCTTGCTAGCCACGCACTCTGTTGAGCTGTGCCCCAACACTACAGTCTTCTATGGTGTCGTGGTATTGTCCTGTTTCAGACTCTACACCACAGGTGTAAGCCACCTTGCTGAGCTCAGCGTGTTGGCTTCTGTTTATTGGTTCAGTGTCTGTGAGGTTAAAAGGGGCCATGTGCAGGTCTACCTTTACTTCTGACTCCCATTGCAAGTTTGGGAGTTTCTGAGACCAACCTTATGCATTGTAATTTGCTAAGTATATTCACAGAACTCACTTAAGGCTGTGGGTTTGAGGTTTGAAAGGAAGTGCCAGAGCAAGCAGGATGATGAAACTTTGATTCTGAGATGGCTCTGGAGTCACCCAGGGCTTGCAGTTGCAGCTGTGTGTTTATTAATTAGAGGAGATACGTGTCACCAGTGGAACTTTTCTTTTTTGAGACAGGGTCTTGCTCTGTCCATGCTAGTCCTGAACTCATTATATAGCCGAGACTGGCCTTGAACTCATAGTAATCCTGCCTCAGCCTCCCAAGTGCTGGGATGGTGGGCCTGTACTACCATGCCTGGCTAATCTAGTGCTTGGGAATTGAAACCCGGCCCTTGTGCTTGGTAGGCCAGAGTTTTAACCACTGAGCTGTGCTCCAGCCCCATAAATGATTGCTTTTAATCAGTATCCTTAGTTGCGGTAAATGTAGCCATGAGCGAAACAGCACCCATTCATTAAGTTTTGTAAGTTCTTTCAGCTGATCTGAAGGATCCCTGACTTGCAGCTGGTTATTAGAAGTGACAGCGAGTGACTTTGGTGGACTTCACCCTCAAACTTTGCAGAATCTACCTTTATATTAAGGTCGCTCCTGGGATATCTACTGATTTTGAGGGTCAGCTCCCATAGAAGGGTGGGAGACCATGAAGCTGGAGGCGGTGCTTGTTGGATACCTGGCATTGTAGGATCTGGTTTAGCAGGGCTCTCACGTAAGTCTTTGTTCTTGGGCTGATCAAATTCCGTAATAAAGCCCACCAAGTCTTGCTCCAGGGTAGGGTGTCCATGTTCTGTGAGCTGGGGAGGAAGAAGGGCAGCGGTCTTGGAATCCACATGCCCTCATTTTTCATGATTCCTTGATGTCTCCATTCCCAAGACCCTCTCTATTTCTATCCAGAATTAAATCTTTCACAAGGATGAGGCAATAACTTGTCTATTCTTCATTAGAAAGAGAAATGATCTCACTGTCTCTCAACTGACTTCAGCAGTTCTTCTGTTTCTTTCCTTCCTTATAATTTGCCTGCTCCATTTTAGTTCCAGTTTTAAAGGTGCCTGATGCCACTAATATCTGCCCACTTTGGGCCCTGCTGCTGTGATCCCAGTTAGCTCTTGACTTTCCTGTCTGATCATAGTTTAGTTTTCTTAGGATGCTAAGTCATGTATCACTCAACTGTCTGCTTTCCAAATTCTGGTGCTTTGTTTCCCCACCATTCCCCTTGTAGATCTGTTCCTTTATTCATTTGGCCCTCGGGGAGCACTGAACTGCTGCTGTCTGCTAAGGTTAGGGTTTCACTTGTCTTTGCCTGAGATTTTAACTGCCGTTGAAACTGGCAGGACTGTATGGCACTGTCCCTTCTCTTGCACACAGTGAGTGACCTATAGGCCTGCAGAGGGGAAGACACTGGCTTCATGTCATGCAGCTAGCAGGGACAGGTGTGGTACTGGAGGCCAATCTGGTGATTCCTAAGCTACCAGCTCTTGTTGCTGTGCCATCAGCTTTTTGGAGATAGGGAGGGAAGCGAGCTCCTTCATAGAAGTAGCGAAAGGTTTTCAACAGAGGTTCCACAGAGTGCCTGAGGATTCCGTTATATGTTTGGTTTGAATTTCATTTTGAAGTAGATTTTCAATATTAATGTTTATATTTTGTTAATGTATACCAATAAAATATTTTTATTGAATTAAAATATCTCCTTGCTGCTTTTTTAGCATGATTTGAGGAGATGATAGAAGAAAATGCAAAGGCTTGCTGGGTCATCTTTACTCATAAGAAAAAGAGATTAATAATATTTTTTTAGCCTTCCTAATCAATAGTATAGAGTAGCCATACGATCTTAATTCTCCTTAATGACCTACTGTGAAATTGGCGTTCTGTGGTTTTCCTGCTTTCTACTGTGATCTGAGGTGGCGCTGTGGGCAGGGAGGAGGCAGTAGCTGGTGCCTAACTCCTCCAGAAGTGAAGTCAGTGTGAGCTACTAAAATGATTCTCCATTTTTTAGTTAAGTGGCCAACAGAATCTTTTTAATTTTTTCCTTGAGAATCTAAGTTTACACTTCTCAGTCTTTTTTTTTTAGCATGTAGGAAGGAAACCAGGTGTCCAGGTGGAAGAATCAACAGCAGCTGTTGAGAAGCTGCTGTGAAACTGTTGCTTATAAGCAGAAAACAGTGAAGAGAAAACAGAAGTAAAAAAGTTTTTTCTCTGACTCTCTCTTCACTCTTCCATCCCTTTCCCTTGCCTTCCTTCTTTTTCTCTTTCCCTCCCTGTTGAGGAACACAGTTCACTTAAGAACTCATTCTTGATGCTTAATAATAAAAATGATAAACAGTCTTTAAAATTTTACAGTAAAGTGATTAAGGAGAACCAAGGTCTTGCTACTCCATACTATTGATTAAGACTAAAGAGCATTGTTAAGTCTTAAACATAATAGTTATGTGGAACTTGTGAACCTTGTTGGGATTCTAGTCTGAATAATAAAAAATTGTATCTTTGTAATTGTAAAATGGATCAACAAGGTCTCACTAGGTAGTCTGTGCTGGACTTGAACTCACTGTAGAGCCCACACTGGCCTTGAACTTACCATTATCCTCCTGCTTCAGCTTCTTGGGTGCTGGGATTCCAAGCATGTACCATCATGCTTGGCTCATAAAATGTAATTTTTTGTGCAAAATCAGATTTCTTTTTCTTGTAGGGCCTTGTGTGTACTGGGTAAGCAATCTGCCACTGTGCTGTATCCCCAGACATGTAATTAGGACATACAATTTTGGACTAGATATCAATGATGTTTATTATTATTTTAACAGAGCTATTCATACTGTGGTAATACACACGAATGTCCTCATTTTTAATAGGTGCCTACAGACATAGTACATGGGATTTGCTTGAAAATGGGAAAATACTACTAAGACAAAAATAAAGGAAAAAAATGCAAAAAGCAGTAGATGAAATGAACGTAGAAATACAGCCACCCTTGCCTCTGTGGAGAAGTCTCTTATTC
>PVKB01004911.1:0-119075 GCA_004027205.1 Ctenodactylus gundi | reverse complement strand
TTAAGTCACAGCAATGAAAAATGTATCTAAAACAGAAATCGGTACCAGGAGTGGGTCAGTGCTATGACTTTACCAGACCATGTGGTTTGAAAGCCTTTGGAACTGGTTTCTGTGAGGAGTTTGGAAAGGTTTGAGGACGTGGGTGGGAGAAGCTTTGGGATGTTCTCAGCTGATCATGATGGGAGATTCTGGTCGGAGCTCAGAAAACCAGAATGCTGATAAAAGTGTGGATTAAAAAGACCAGGCTGAGGAAGTTTCAGGTGTGAAGGAGAACTATATTGGCAAGTGGTCTGAAAACCATGTATGCTATTCCTTGTCAGACAGTTTCTTGGCATTTGGCCCTTGTCCAGAGACTCTGCTTGAAACTGAGGTTAAGGGTGATGGACTACCTGATCTGGTGGAGTAAATCTCAAGGCAGCCTGATGTTCAGGCTGTTACATGGCTTTTGTTTATGGTTTTTAGCTAGATCTCTTCTGAGAAATGAGCACAAGCAGCAGATGTTGTTGTTAAAGAGATTAGCATTAAAAGGAAGCCAAGTACTTGGAAGCAGGACTATGAAACAAAGAGTCCTTAAGGCTATCTCAGCAATCAGCAAGACCTCAGTCTTCATCAATTAAAGAGTGGCAAGGTAAAGGACTTTCCTTTGAGAAGAGCATCCCCGGGCCCCCTGTAGGACAACCTAGGAAAGTAAATCTGCAAGGAACAGAGTGCAGTGGACTCAGAGGCCTTGTCAGTGGATGTCCAAGGGGGGACCAGGCTACTGCTCTATCTTGGCAATATCTACATAGTCCAGGCTTTACAGGCTTGCTGGGTGCAAAAGCTGTGGTCATGGAGGTTTCCACCTAGATTTCAGAGGAAGGCCTTGGAGGCCAGGCAGTGTGTCCCTGGGAGGGCGGTGTGTGAAGTTGTAAAGGAGAAACCTAAGGTGCAATGGAGACCCTGAAAATTTGAAGAAACCAAGAACATGGATCATTGACTGAGAAAAGTTGCAGGATTTGAGCAGCTCCAACCCAAAGAGAGAAGGTGGAAGTTACAGCTGGAGGCAGTGTTGTAGGGGCAGGGCCATGCAAGCCCTTTGGAGCTCACGTATTGTCACTGTTTAGGATTTAACAGAGCTGCAGGATTAAACCCTTGCCTTGCTGGGCGTAGAACTTGTTTGATCCAGTTGCTTTCTGTTCTCCTATTCCTCCCTTTTGAAATGGTAATGGATATTATGTATACAGGAGGATGAGAGGTATTTAACCGTTTTGATTTTCACAGGAGTTCACAGCTTACAGCTTGCCTTGCAGCTCAGAGGAGACTTTGGACTTGGACTTTATTTATTTATTTATTTATTTATTTATTTATTTATTTTTTAGTAGTGTTGGCACTATTTAGACTTTGACAACTCTTAGTGAAGGACTAAATGCATTTTGCTTGAGAGGTAGACATGAGTCTTTTGAGGGCCCAGGCTGGAATTTTGTGGTTTGGGTCTGGAACGTCCCCCAAAAGCCTCATGCATTTAGATATTATGGATAATCGATGGAACCATGTACTGTTAGAAGATGGGGACCTGGTCGGGAGTGGTGGGTTATGGTCATCTGGTAGATTATAGGTGTGTAGTGGAAGACAGGTATGGGGTAAGATTATAGATTACAGGCACGTGGTATATTAGAGTTTTAAACTAGAAGGGGTAGCACACTGAGGCTGGATCCAGAAGGGGCACATCACTGGGACAGGACCTGGAAGGGTGCATGCTACTTATTCCCTTCCCCTGGGATTTGGCTTTCTGTTTGCAATGCCGCGAGGAGCTGCCTCCACTTCTGCCTCTACCATGTGGTTCCACTCTTGCCAGCTGCCCTGAATGGACTATGACCTTCTGAAACTGTCAGCTAAAATAAATCCTTCCTCCCTTAATTTGCACATGTCAAATATTTAGTCACAGTAACAAAAAGAGTAACTAAGACATATAACCAGGTAAGAGAGTTAATATGTTGTTAGAGAGCAAATGTAGAATATTATGAATTACATAAAACCATTAAATACATACACAGTATATACACACATGGAGCATACGTGTAGTAGAATATATTTCCTTTTGGTAGTTGGATGGGGAAAGATACACTTATATTTTTATTTTTATTCTCCAGTTCTTTGTACACATAACTATGTATTAATTTGAGTAAGACAGGGAAAATCCTTCCTAGACCTAACTCAGAAGACTTAGGCTATCAGTGAAATAATGCTTTAGTTCTTTCTAACTTTGAAATATATAAATACTTCACCTGCTCATTGTCAGAACAAAATTGCATATTTCTTAATCAAACTGTATATATACTTTGCAGGAGAAGTATAAACAGAAATTTTAAATTGAGAATTATGTCATTTTCAATATAAACATTGGCTTTTATCATTTCCTTCTTTTCCTAAAACTATTCATTGGTATATACACAGCCCAGGAAATTTTTTATTGCAAAAAGTTAGGCCATCAGCATAGGAGATAACATCACAAATAAAAATATCACTTCCACAGTAATGAAATTTCACACAGCTATCAAAACTGATTCTGAAAAAATTTAATAACATGAGAGCATTCTCAAAATACGATGGTTAAAAATATCAGAAACGCAACATCACTTACGCAGTATCGGCCTAGCTTGTCTTAAAATTGAAATATGCACCAAGGGAAAAAGACCAGCTCAGAGTGTTCACAGTGATGGATCATATATTTCCTTCTTTATACTTTTTCCTTAGTTTCCAAATCGGGTTACATTTAAAAGAAGTATCTATTACTTTTATAGACCACAAAATTAAATATAAAAAATGTCAACCAACGGTAAAAAGAATAGGCCCACGTAAATAAAACCTGTCAGAAATGAGAATACAACTTATGCGTGTGAAGAAGGGGCGAGACTGGGGCAATTGCATACTGGCATGGAGAATTCCGAGAGGAGACTCAGTAAGAGTGTCTTGTTTAATTTATGGAGAATGGAATAAATTTTCTTTTACCATCTGTATCAAATACTCTCAGATTGTGCTGAGACCCCCCAAAAATACAGAGCTCAGTTGCTGCAGTCAGTCATCCTTCCCTTGACAGAGCTTTAATAATAGAGCACTCCTACGTTCCAGCAGAGCAGGCTTGTCCCAGTCGCGTCAGCACATACAGGAAAACAAAACTGCAGGCATCCGAGTTACTCACAGAGAGCAGAAGCTAAATAAAGAGGTGACAGGATGGAGGTGGTGATGATGGCAAGATATGCTGCAGAGGGTATCTTTTTTTTTTTTTGGAGGGGGGTTGCTGAGGATCAAGCGTAGGGCCTCCCACCTGCTCTACCACTGAGCCCCAGCCCCAGCCAATAGAGTGCATCTGACTGTGAACAGACAGTGTCAAAAGACTGGAGTCTTTATGAGAGAAGTAAGACAACATGGTAATATCCCACATAATCACCAATGTCTTGTAAACCCAATGTGCCAGTCTATCCGACCACCAGCTCTTGTATGTTCAGCATACTTAAGGCAGTAGCTCTAATAGGAAGCTTGTCATCTTCCATGTACTGTCTTTTCTTTCGTACTTCTGTTAGTGTCTCAGTTACTATTTTTGTTGCTGTGACTCAATACCCGACTTCCACAAATTTAGGGAGGAAAGGTTTATTTTCTCTCACAGTTTCAGAAGGTCACAGTCCATTCAGGGGTGGCCGGCAGCAATGGAAGTACATGGCAGAGAGAGAGGTGGAGGCAGCTTCTCACGACATCACAAACAGGAAGCCAAGTCAAAGCAAGTTAAGATTAGTTGAGACCAGTCCTCCCAGGAAGGCAGGAAGCAGCTTCTATATCCTTCCAGGTCTCATCCTAGTGATCATCCCCTTCTGGATCCAGGTGTGGAAGGTGTGGTAAGCCCCCACTACACACCTGCAATCCAATTTACCTGCTTGTAATCCACCCCTCCAGACTAGACTCCAATCTCCCAACAACACATGGTTCCATAGAAAATCTATAACATTCAAACACAAGAGACTTTGGGGGACATTCCAGATTCAAACCACAATTGTTAGCCATGTCTCTGTTGTCTCAATTCCTCAGACACATCATTGCCTCCCTCTCTCCTCTCCCATATGTAACTAAGTCAACAAATCTCAAAGCAGTGGGTTATGCAGCATCTTATGTATCCATTTTCCATTTCTATTTAAATTACCAGTGACATAGTTTAAAATCTTACTGTGTCTTGTACAGGCTCCTGAAATCATCTCTGAATGCCTATACTCAAATTTATCTGCCAGTTGGTCCAAATACTGTTCTTGATTTTCTTACAACACTTGTGAACTCTTCCTCTTAGCTAAAGTAGCATTTTTTATGCGTGAAATTTATCATATTCTATTTGTGTAATTTTTCCAGTCCTTCCATACCATAAGCTCCCCAAAGGAGGGAGTAAACTGGTTTATCTTTCAGAACTCTATGCTACATAAATATCTCAAACTCATGAAGATGATTGTTCCATTGTAGTTGGCCCTGGGTATAATTGCTAATTTAGCTTCCTTTTTCCCTTCCTTCCTTAATGGTCTGGATCTGGCATGACCCCCAAAGGTCTCATGTATTTGGATGTTACGGATTATCTATGGAACCATGTGCTGTTGGGAGATTGGGGCTGGGTCTGGAGGGGTGGATCACAGGTGTGTGGATTAGATTACACGCAGGTGGTAGAGACTCATCACACCTTCCACACCTGGATCCAGAGGGGCCGACCACTGGGATGGGAACTAGATGTGTATATGTGCTGCTACAGAAGACTGGGCTTGATGGGACTTGGCTTTAAGTTTCAAATGTCATGAGCTGCCTCCAACTCTGCCTCTGCCATGTACTTCCACTGCTGCCGGCTGCCCCCTAGTGGACTGCAACCATCTGAAACTGTGAGCTAAAAAAAACCCTTTCCTCCCCTAATTTTCTAGATGTTGGGTATTGAGTCAGAGCAACAAAAAAGTAACTAAGTCACCCAGTGACAAAAAGCTTATTTCAAAAGCATGTCTTAAATCACAGAAATGGAACTGACCTGTAAAGCGTACCTTGGAAGCATCTATTTTCTTCCAACTCCCAAATCAGGAGAATACATTAGTGTCTAGTCCATCCAAAATAAGGTTATCCCTCCCTCCCTTTTTAATACCTGCCTGTCTGCTGATAGGTGTCAGCACCTCCACCCTTGCTGGGGATGATGCCCACGAAGAGTTTTCTATTGGGCCCCAATAGATTCAGCTCCTGTATTTTGATAGACACAAGTTCCCGGCTCTGCCTTGCTTTGGGGGGACTGCAGTTCTACTACACAGCGTGCTCTGCTTACTTTGCAGAATGCTCGTCACTCTGTCACCAGGGGTCCCTTCCTCAAGCTGTCTCCACTCTGTCACTGCCAGTGCTCTCATATTGCTCTTTGGAAGTGAACCTCTGCACTGCTCTGAGCAGGCTTGGGAGTTAATTACTCTAAAGGGAAATCGTATTCATCTTAGCGTGTCCCTGGAAGCATTTTTTAAAAAAAATTCTTATTTCCAAAGGAAGGTGTCATGTTATAAGATTCTGCCTTACCAAAACCTCAATTGTCAAACCTTTTTTTTTTTTTTTTTTTAAGGGAATGGTTGGGATCTTGCTCTTTCCCCCAGGCCAGTATGAACCAAGGTAACACTGCGCACAGGCTCACCATGGTCCCCTGACTCTCGAGCATATTGCCAGCCAGACCGTGGAAGACAGTGCAGCTTGTGACAGCAAGGACTTTGGGCTTTCCAAGCATTTGCTCTCAGCTGCCAACGTGACCCCAGGATTCCAAGATCTATAAGCAAGTGAGCACCCAATATGTGGTTAGGACTGTTTTCCCTCCCTCTGCTTTTTACTTCCTGGAGGACAGAAATGCTAAGACTCATACATTTTGCCTTCTAATAGCTTTAAAGTTACACCAACGATAGACAATTAAATGGGAAAAATGGAATTCTGACTTAAACAAAAAAGTCAACTTCTAGTGATAATAGAAAATAAAGGAAAAGTTTCAAAAGTAAGAAATTGCAGTTGACTATAGACAGAACCAGAAAGTGAATTAGTTAAGTTTATTAGCCTGTCTATCATAGTGGATCATGAGTGCCACCCAGACCTCCATGGGTTGAGTGAGGTCTTGATCTCCAGGGTGGTGCTATTGAAAGGACATTTAAGAGATGAGGCCAAGTGAGGTCATGTCCTTAGGGGGATTGTGGGACTCCCGTCTTTTTCTCTTTCGCTTTCTGGCCATGAGGTGAGCGGGTTTGCTCCACCATGTATTTCTCCCAGTGTGTTGCCTTGACACAAGCCTGAAACTGCGGGGCCACAAACAGTGGACTGGAAGCTCAAAACTGTGAGCCAAAATAAAATTTTCTTCTTACAGGTTGATTATCTTAGATGTTAATATTTTATTATAGTGCCAGAAAAGTGACTAACTTTTAATCATTTTGGGATACTGTCACAAAATGTCTTAAACTGAGTGGCTTATGATCAGAAATTTGTTGCTCCTTCTTCTAGAGGCTTGGAAGTCCAAAGTCAAAGTGCTAGAAAATTCAGTATATGGGGAGAGACCAGTCTGGCTCATAGATGGCACCTTTTCTCTTTGTCCTCACATCGCTGTGGAGTCTGTCTCAAGTCTCTTTAGAAGGACACTAGTCATATTCATGAGGTCTACACTGTCATCAACAAGTCCCACCTCCCCAAATCTGGCATTAATTAAATGTTAGGAATTCAACATGTGAGCTTTAGGAAGACACAAACATTCCCATAGGATAGCTTCAAAAAGGAACAAAGCTTCAACAGCCAAACCGTCCAAGGAATCTCTGTAACACCTAATGGACTGACCCTTCAGCGCCTCTTAAAGGAGAAGCCAGGAAGATTCATGTTATTAAAATGCAATTAGAGTTAGGCTGTAATTTGCTGATTCCTGTTACTTTATAGTGGCTGACTGGCCCAGTACTGTGCACCCCATCCATGCTAGGTCAATGATAATCTTTTCTCTAGACCAGTTGTTTTCAATTAAGGGCATGGTGGTTCTCCAGAGGACAGTTGGCAAGGTCTAGAGATTTGTTTGAGTACCACAAGCGACACCTTGTCAATAGAGCTCAGGTATGTTACTCCACACCTTACAATCACAGGATGCTTCCCACAGTGATTTGGCCTATCCAAAATGTCAGTAGTGCAGAGGTTTATAATTTCATACTTGGTTGATCTCCAGTATAAGTCTTACATAGAGTGTTTCTTACCTGGGCATTAGGGTGTGGATCTGAAATGCTCCCCCACGCCTCATTTATGTGGATGTTGTGAGATAGTCATGGAACCATATGCTGTTAGGAGGTGGAGCCTGTTCAGAAGGGGCGGAGCAATGGGCAGGACCTTGAGGCCAGCCTGGGCTACACTGTGAGTTCAGGACCAGCCTGAACTACAGAGCAAAGACCCTGTCTTAAAAAGAAAAAGAAATTCCTCTGCTATGTTGCTGTGAAAAATCACAAAATTGGCTGTCTCAAAAATCCCTTTGACACTATTATGTTTTCTATAGGATCTCATGCTGTATTTCAGGTTAGTCCCGAACTCACTACATAGTCCTGGCTCATCCAGAGCTCATGGCAATTCTTCTGCCCCAGCCTCAGTTCTGGGATTAGAGGTGCACGCTACCATGCCAAACTGGTATGCACTTCCTAGGCAAGGGCTGTAATCGCTGAGCCTTACCTCCAGCCCCAGACAGCGTTGTCTTACAGTCTATAGGCCCTTTGTGGCTGAAGCAAGACAGAATGCACCAGCAGCTATCAAAAATTGCTTTAGTTCCAAGTAAGTGGGCATTAAAAGATAATTTTCAGAAATGGGTAAAATCATGACTTTCATGCAGATATATGAAAACACATCTGTTAAAGATTTTATTAATTCATTCATAAGGAGAGTAGTGGAGTATAACAACTTGTTCAAAGGAAAATTCCCAAGAACAGACAATTTTATAGATCAGAGATACTGAAACGAATGTGTAAATACAGCCAGAAAGGGTTTTTCTAGTAAGTTTTTCTCTAGAGAGGGTTCATTTGCATTTCTATGGACAAGAATTATTTGGTATTGCTGTCAGTTATCCACAATTTGCAGAGCTGTAAAACAGCTTCTACGGAATTGAAATGAGACAGTCCAGGTGTGTGGTATAATGACAACACATAATTTTCCATTTAAACACAAATTTCTGCTTACAATCTTCCCACTTTTGGTCAAAAAGCATCTCAAAGATCCTTGATCACAAAATGAGCCTGGCTTCATTAGATTTGGTGTGGTTATTTGCATAGGTGCAGTAAGAATGCTAATCTACCAATGTGCCTTCTTTAAGTTTGCTGTGCTGGAGGTTTCGGTACAGAATCTCAGCTTGGACTTTGAACTATCTCTCTTCATCTGCTCTATTGAGGCCCAAAGCTGAGTCCAAGGAACTTCTCCACATGATTTCAGTTGTAATATCTGTACATTTTGATTGTACAGAGATTGATACGTCTTGAGATTTTCAAAATATCACAAGGATCCTGGCCTGCCATGTGAGTGACCTCCTTATCCCTTCTCAGGCTGGGCCCTGAAAGCAGGGAAAGGCCGGTTTTCCTAGAAGGGTTTGCCAGCCCTGCATCCATAAAGTCAGCCTTAGCTTCTTGGAAGAGACTGGCCAGACACTGTCCATAGTTTCCCCGGGCCGGTAGAGAGGTCATCAGGGCAAGTGGCACATGGGGCTTGGTGAGGAGAGCTTCAAGGACAGCCCATCCTCCAAAAGAGCTGCAGCAAGGACACCAAAGACTATAAACAAGTACATCAGCTGGTGCGCCTGGGTGGAGGGAAAGAAGATGGTGGTAGTGATGGTGGTGGAGATGGGGAGTGGGGATAAAGATGAGAACAAGGCGGAGTCCTCAAATGGAGAAATTTAAAGCTGTCCATAAAGACAAAAGAAAGAGCTAATGAAGAAGAAAGACTTAAGCAGGATGAAAATATTACAAATTCAATGGTATTTGAACCTGTGAAATACCGTCCATTTGGGAAATATGCCTAGCGGGAGAAAAGGTGGAGAATTGTGGCACAAGGGGTGCCCTCTAGTGTTCTTGGTAAGTCTAGAGTCTCCTGTAGGAAATTAAAGAAGACTTTATCCTGTTCCTTAAGAAACCTTCGTCCCAAGAGGAAAGGAACAGCAAGGAGCTTTGATAACACAAGTTCTTTCTGAATACACCGTTTGTTATGACACACAGCGTATCTGTTGGTGAGCTGGGGTGCTGCTTGTGATTAGGCTACACTGAGCCGAGGCGTTCTCACTGCTTTGCATCTTTTAGAAAGGTGATGCTTAACAGTGTGGTAAGAGCATATCATGTTACAGGACTGATGTTGCTTATGTCCAAGGGGTGTCTTTTATTGCGTTCTTACTTTTGAGTGGGTAGATGTCTTCATTGCATTGGCAAAAATCTCATAAGTAAGTGATGCCAGCTGGCCTTTTTCTGTGTGGACTACTGAGAGATGTTGGTGTCTTGCAACATTTGAAATATTATTTGAAGACAATCACTCTAAACTGTTTCATCATGTCAGGTGTAAGGGTCTTAACACTAGACACAGGTTTAGTAAACTGCATCTTCACATGGTTTCATGATTCACCTACTCTACATGATCAGGCTTATCTGTCTGGTCAGGGATGCATTTTATGGCAATGGAGAAAAGTTTATTTGGAGTATATTGTGGTTTGGATCTGGAATGTCCCCCAAAAGCCTCCTGTATTTGCCTGTCATGGATTGTCTGTGGAACCGCATGCTGTTGGGAGGCTGTGGCCTGGTCGGGAGGGATAAATTTCAGGCATGTAGATGGGTTTACAGGCATGTGGTAGGGGCTTACCACACCTTCCGCACCTGGAATGGGTGGAACACTGGGACAGGCCTGGAAGGATGCATAAGCTGCTTCCTGCCTTCCTGACTGGGTACCACTCTATTTGCTTTGACTTGGCTTGCTGTTTGTGAAGTCGTGAGGAGCCGCCTCCGCCTCTGACTCTGCCATGTGCTTCCACTGCTGCCGACCGCCCCTGAGTGGACTGTGGCCTTAGGAAACTATGAGCTAAAATAAACTTTCCCTCCCCTAATTTGTGGATGTCAGTCACAAGTCACAGTAACGAAAAAAAAAGACAGAGCAGAATTAAGAATCAACTACATGAAGATATTTTATGATGGATGGGCCTTACTCATTTTCTTCCTAACTTGGCACAGGATAGCAAATCAGAAAAGCCATTCAGTTGTATTGATGTGTTGCATGAACATCCTTGCCTACAGAATTAAACCACCTTTTAATGTTTACCTAAGTAGAAGAGCGTGCACGTGCGTGCGTGCGCGCGCGCACACACACACACACACACACACACAAAGACATTTGGGTCTTTATGTCTGAATTAGATTCCCCCCATAATTATTACTTTTATTAGCATGCATTTGTGATACATAATAGTTACATTCAACTTGAGGAACTGGTTATGTTCTTATCACATTTTAGTTCACCCCCCCTTCTCCTCCCTTTCCTCCCATACCCCCTTCTTTAGATCCCTGTAATGGTCATTAAAGGGAACAAGAATAGCTGTGTAGCTCTGAACACTTGATCTAAATGATACAGTAATTAAAATGTGAGAAAAGCATTTTTGACAATAGTTTTTTGTTTCCTATGTGCAAAGAATGGAAGACAGCTAGAGAACTCATAAAGAACTGAGAAGAAAAGAGACTGATTTAGAACTTTCTGTCTGAAGTAAATTAGATGAATAATCTAGTGACAATATTACTTAAAAGTCTTTTGTGGGGAGAGCCATTTCACAAAAGAAGAGTTTAGATGGCTAATTCTCACTCTGTAATTTGGGGTGAATAGATTAGTGCAATCAGTTTAAAGTAGTTTACAACACACTTACATCTAAAAACCTTAAAGTGTTCCATTTCAGTTTACAAAAACAGACTGTACTAAATTGTTTTGGGCCTGGGCTGCAGGTGTAGCTCAGTGGTAGAGTGCATGCTTACCATCTATAAAGCCCTGGATTCACTCCCAGTACCATTCCCCAACAATGTTTAAATTTTTGTGGGTTATAGATAATTTAATAAGAAAGAGAAAAAGTTTTTTTCTATATTCCAAGAAGCCTCAAAACATCAAAAATAAACAAATACCCACAAGCAGTTCTCTTTAGCTTATTCAGGTCTATGGATTTAATTCTTTTTCTGCTGGATCTCAGGTTAGCAATATCCTGTGCCCATCTGTTCTGGAAATTCTGACTCAGCCCGCTGGACCTGTTCTAAAGTAGTTTAAGTAATGATATCAGAAGGCTGCATCCAAGATGTATTTATTAAAGTGTCAATTTGAAGAGCTTGGTACAGACTTTTTCCATGGGCTCTGAGATAATTCTTCTTTGTTAAAGAAGACAAGAAAATGTAGAGCCTGTAGGTGATTGTAGAGCTGTTAGGAAAGTATTGAAGGAAAAAACAAAAGAAAAAGAGAAAATCCCTATATGTTGAAGGCAGACATGTGAAATGATTAGGTTAATTGATGATAGGTCTTTAAAATGCAAGGCCTGATAAGCGTACACTAAAATCAATATTTCAGTGCTCCATCTTAAAAATGATCTTGGAGCCCAATAGGTTACTCATTAATTAACTCAATTTGAGTATCCATCCAGGATTTCAAGTCACCATCTTCAAGCTAACATGCTACAAAATAAAAGTCCTGTTGAAATAAAAAAATTTCGCTGGGATCATTACTCAATTTAGTTGAACACAAATTTGTATTTTGGGGGGCAGGAGGTGTAGCTCAGCATTTAGAGCTCTTGCCTAGCAAGCACAAGGCCCTGGGTTGGATTCCCCCGCACCACAGAAGCTGGGCAAGGTCTTGCATACCTAATTCCAGCGCTTAAGAGGCTGAGGCAGAAGAGTTGCCTGAGGTTTTGAGGTCAGCCTGGGCTACGTAGTAAGTTCAGAATCAGACTGGATTAGCTAGTACTAAATACTAAAGTCCAAATGCCAAACTCATTTTCCAAATAAATTTGTGAACTTGAGTTCTTAAAATATTGAGCTAGTTTTTGTAGAATGCTTATTTGATGAAGTGTATTTAAAACATTAGAAGTTTAATTTTATGATTTCCTGGGGATTTCAGGAATATTCTTTTGTGTAAGGGCTATTCATTTCTGTCAGACACTTAGAAAAAAACTCATTTAAAACAAAATTCTATAATCTAATTTGTGAATACTTTCTGGAAGCAGAAAACTTTTGTAGACACAGTGAGCAGGACATTACTGACACACGGACATATAAAGAGATAGGTAAAGAGAAATTATAGCTTCAATTTAAAATTATAGTGATGGGTTAAGTGTAAATACAAAAACCCACAAAGCTTACCAGCAGTTTCCAGAGACATGACCTGTGAAGGATTTTCTTCTGTTCCAGTGATTGCAGGATTTTGATTGGCCTAGGCCCAAACAGGCAAATAGACAAAAAGCAAAGAGGACTGATATTCCAGGCTCTCCACCGTCCCTTGAAACAGACACTGGATCTCCATAAATCCCTCATCTTCTCAGGAATGTCCAAATAAAACCCAGTTCCCAGAAATGGCTGCCACTCCCAATTATTGGCTACAAAGGAAAGAAAACCAAAACAGAACTTTCATAGACAAAAATTAAAGTTAGGAAACAGCAAAGATGGCTGTATAAATGGAATCAAAACAATATTGGGGGAGGGACTAACTTGTGGTGTTTGATCTTGGTATTATCTGCAACATGGAGTTGAAAAATAGCCCATACAGAGTCAGACTGTAAGACTAGGCTACTAAATCTGTGTAGTTTTATTGAGGTTCAAATATTTTTATAAGGTTACCATTACGGTTGAGCTGCTGATGTCACTTCCTGTGCTAGACAGATATGACCTTATTAGACTTACTTGGAATTCAGTCACCCCTGGGCTCCAGGATTACTCTTATAGACCTTCCTCACTCCCAACCTGAAGCAAACTTTCATTTAAGTTGACTGTGCACCTCCACCCAGCACCCACGATTCCACAAATTGGGCTGCATACATGAAAATAAGTCAATGTTTCTGAAGTCCTGATGTGAAAAGTTAAAAATGATGTCTTACAACTTGAACTTGCATAAGAATCTCCTTAACTTTAGTTTCCAAGGCGAAAAGAAAACCCTTACAAGTCTGAAATCACTTTTCATAGCCAAACACGGAGGCATGCACCTGTAATCCAAGCTACTTGGGAGGTTGAAGCATTGAGGCCAGCTTGAACAACTTAATGAGATCTTGTATCCAGAAAAGAAAGCGTTTTTAAAAATTTCCCGTTTTCTAAGAATTAACGGGGAAAAACCCAGAATCCTTATGCAAAAATATTGTAATAAGCATTAATAAGGACAGAAAGAAAAAAAAAATCAGTCTCTCATTGACAAACCTAGTGTAGTGCTCCAAAAAGGTGGAGACACCCGTGTCCCTTCCAAGGGTTTCAAAATGGAACCTTATCATGCATCGCGGAGGTAGAAATCATGATACGATGTTGGGTTGGGCTCTCTGTCTTGGATATGACTGTAACTCAGAGCAAAGGAAAAAATAGTAGGTGGGTTGTGGCTTGGATCTGGAATGTTCCCCCAAAAGCCTAATGTTACTGGATATTGTAGTTGTGTGTGTGGTAGATTATAGGTGTGTGGTAGATTACAGGTGTGTGTTACATTATAGCTATACAGTGAGTTCCTAGGCATGTGACCTGGAAGGGTCTTAACACAAAAGGGCAGAACAGTGGCACTTGACTCAGAAGGGGCCGATTCCAGAGATGTGGCCTGGAAGGGTGTGTGCTAGCTCAGCCTCTTTCTCCATAACTTGGCTTCCTGCTTGCCATACTGTGGGCAGCTGTGCTCTGCTACTTCCTGCCATGTGCTTCTACCATTGCCAGCCAGCTGCCTGAGAATGAACTGTGAGCTAAAGTAAGTCTTTCCTCCCTTAGTCATGGACATCAGGTATTGAGTCACAGCAGCGAAAATGTAACTAAGATGAGGTGCAGGACTTTTCACATCAAGGTGGGGTGCTAGGCCACCTAGACAGGAACAACAAAGCTTTTGAGAGCCTTTGATCAACAGCTGCCTCTCATCTCCTACCCCAAAGTTTGAAGTCAAAACGTTTAAAAAGAGAGACTCCAGGAAAATGGTTGAGGCACTTCCATCCTTCCTCTTCTGTGGAGTGAGAGTGCGGGTGAGCCTCTCTGCACTTCAGATTTTTTATGAAGAGGCTTCGGAAGATCAGCTGAAAAGCAATGTGCTGTAGGACTGAAAAGGCCAGGGTGACCGGCACTTGACTGAAGCCTGGCAGTGGCCTGGGGAGCGTTGCCCAAATCACTAACAGCAGAACTCAAGAATGTTCTTCTTGTGGACCACATGGGGAAATGAACACACCAAATGGGATTCTTGATAACAGAAATAAGCTCTTGTCTGTCAGGCCTTTGGCCTAGAGCTCAGAGGTGCAACTTTGGATTCAGACAACCTGAAAAGAAAAGTGAGGCTCTGCACCGGAATGTCCAGTTATTCTTTCTATGTCAGATCCAAGTTCCTTGACCAAGCTAGGGCCTTGGGGTCTAGTTGCAAGTTGAAAGAAAGCCTGGGGAGCAGCTGGGATTTAAGTCATGCTTCATTCCTGCCCTTCTGCCCTTCTGCCTCCTCACTGTTATTCTGCTGGTGCAGTTATTCCAGAAAGTATCAGACCATAGTTGCTTAGAGCCACCCAACCAGAAACAATAATATCATGTATTACATGAGGCAAGTGCAGAGTTGGGGCTGCCATATTATCACGCTGTTTGGACATATTTCTTCTTATGTTCTTTCTGTCCCCACACTGTCTAGGATGCCTCTGGACCCTAGAGTAAATGGGTTAGAATCAAATGCTGGTGCCAGTGGAGCGTGCAGCAGAGAGAAATATCACAGTCCGATGGTTTCAGTGGAGCCAATTCCAAGGGTTACACTTAAATGATCCACGAGAGATGGAGCTTATGCTGTACACCCACTGAGATCAGGAAGCATGACCATCCAACACTGCATCCTAGGAAAGTAGGAAAAATTCTATTCCTGCTCTTCCTTCACCCACTTTTGCCCCCAACTCCGTAAGACACATAGAAACCAAACTCCAAGGGAAGAGGAGTAATGGGGTAAGAGAAGTAGAACCATCTGGTAAGAATGTGAAACAGCCAGCCATGGTGATCACCTCCCTCTGGTCACTTCAGGCTTCCAGCTTGAAGAAGGCTGGGGTAGGGAAGAAGAGAAAGGAGAACGAGTTGCCTTTAATCTCAGAGTTTTGACAACTACAAGAGACAGAAAATTTTAACTACTGTGGAGACAGTTTATGAATAATAATGACTGAAGCACCTTTTAGTTTTTCTAAGAGTGTCTAGAAAAGCTGCAAGAACTCATCTGAGGCTTCATTAGGAACAAAGAAGAAACTAGGTCCTAACTGAGGGAGTAGGAAAGACTTGCTTTATGATTACACCCCATCAAACACTGCCCTTTTGATATAACTGCTAGACAAATTTGTGCCCAAGGAGACAGCCTCTCTTTCTCAAACTCCAGTGAGCATCTCTGTAAAATAGTTACACAGCCCTTGAGAAATTTCAGTCCTGGTGTTATTCTAACCAGAAAAAGATCTTTTAAGTTCTGAGAAACTTGTCAAGCACATAGTCAAGCAGAAACATAGTAGTAGGATTTCACCTTTTTAAGGTGGTGATTTGATAACCTTGGCTTCAAAATTTGAATATTCCATGGGAGTCACGAGACAGGGCTTATTTGTCAGAAGAGGGGACAAGAACTGACGTTGGCTTGTCCAGCTGATCAAAACCACGGAGATATCCAATGGGAAAGCAGTTGCAATGAATTCTAAAACCCAAATGATAGGTCAGCATTTTGAGACTGAAGTTTAGGAAGCAATGGCAAAGAACCTCTTACTGAAATTCTGGGTTTTGCACCTTAGAGTGGCAAGAGGGCATTGGCTAGAGCCCTTACCACCTCTCTGCTGAAGGCAGGAAGATATTCACAAAGGTCATGAGGTCAACACAACTTTATGAGTGGAAGAGAATTTTCCTCTATGAGAATTTTCATGTACGGTATTAATAAAAGTTGTGCTCTTTATTTCTAAGCATTAAGAGTATTTATGTGCACTTACTGTCTGAGCAGGTACATTGTAATTTCTCTCCTATAATATATTGAAATAGCTTGACACTTCTGAAGAAAAGAGTATTCTGGAGTTATTGGTCTATATGTCAGCCTTCCTTCCAAATCTACCATTTTTTGGTATATGATAACATGTCATACTGGGTTGAAATTTTTCAAATTCAGTGTTGGCAATGAACTGGTGTGAGGCTGCTTAGATGAAAGCCCTACAGGCCTACTGTGGCAGACCCTAAGCTGGCCAGAGTCCAGGATGCTTCCACAGTGGAGAGTAGAAGCAGAGAAAAGTGGGGAAATGGAACTCTAGGGTACGAAAGTTAGTGTAAGTGTGAAAAAAATGGAACGAGATAATCCAAACAGTCTATACTGTATTATTTCTCAAGCTTTTGTGCCTACAGGAATTATCTAAGGATCTTATTAAAGTGTAGGTTCTGATTATTATTATATTAATTATTATTATTATTTTGAGATAAGGTCTTACTTTGAAGACTAAGCTGGCCCTGAACTCATTATGTAACCCAGGCTAGCCTCAAACTCACGGCAATTCCTCCTGCCTCAGCTTCATGAATGCTGGGATTATAGGCATGCAGTATGTACAACTTATATGGTGCTATGGGATGAACTCTAATGTCTTATGTTTGTTACTCTTTGTTGACGTGACCAAATACCCAACATACAGAAATTAGGGGAGAAAAAAATTATCTTAACTCTCTGTTTCAGAAGGTCACTGTTCCATTCACAGGTGGGTGGTGAGAAATGGTGGAGTCACAAGGTGTGGGGGGGGTAGGGGGATGGCTGGAGCTGGTCAAGGGCCAGAGCTGAAACTGGAGACAGAGCTTCACAGGGCATGGCAGAACAGGAAGCCAAATCTGGAAAGAAGGGTGGAATCGGCACATGTCTCTCCAGGTCAAGCCCTAAGCATCCACCACTTGCAAGAGGCCCCATCTCCCAACAGTACACAGTATCCATGGGTACATGAGGTTTTTAGTGAACATTCTAGACTCAAACCACAACACTCTTTAACCACCAAGCTATGCTCCTCACTCCTATACTTTTTATAAAAAATTATTTATTTATTGAGACATTGTCTCGCTCTATAGCCCAGGCTGATCCTGAACTCACTATGGAGAACCAGGCTGGCCTTGGACTTGTGGCAATTCTCCTGCCTCAGCCTACTGAGTGCTAGGATTACAGGTGTGTGCCACCACTCCCAGCTTATGTGGTGCGGGGGAATGGAACTCTGGTACTTAGTGCTTTAACTGCTGAGCCATTCCTCCTGACCTATTTTTTTAAATTTAATTTTGAGACAGGGTCTCACTTTAGTCTAGGCTGGTCCTCAATTCATTATGTAGCCCAGGCTGGCCTTAGATTCATGGCAGGCCTCCTGCCTCAGTTTCCGGGGAGCTGAGATTACATGCGTGTGTCACTATGCTTGGTTTATGTCATGCTAGGGAATCGAACCCAGGGCATTATGCTTGTGAGGCAAGTGATTTAACTGCGGAGCTATTCCTCCAGCCCAGGATCTGATTTCAAAGGTCTGAGGTGAGCCTGGGATTCTCTATTCCTGCATGTTCCTGGGAAGCTTCTGGTCCTGCTTGATTACACTTTTAAGAAGGAAATGCACCGAAGAAGAGATAAAAAAGTGGGGAATGGAATGAAGGATTGTAAACCACAATAGGCCTACTTACAGGGGAGTGTCTTTAGTATCTTCACCAACTATAATAAATTTCCTCATAATAGTCCTTCGCGGAATCTCTGCTACTTATTTTGGATCTCTGTGGCATAGAGTGGTGTGTGTGTGTGTGTGTGTGTGTGTGTGTGTGTGTGTGTGCACATGCAGGCATGGGGCAAGAAGGGAAAGTGTTGTTTCAGAGTGGCGGATTCCTGGCAGCATGACAGCAGTGTCTTACGGTTTGTACTAGAAGGAGGTAAACCAAGAAACAATGACTGGAGAACTCAGGGAGGGTGACCGTGAGAGGTCGCTGAGGATTTCTAGAAATAAATTTCTGGTGGGTGATTTTAAGGAGGATGATTAAAGGTGGGAAGCATGCCCTCCCGAGAACCACAGTGCTCCAGAGAACAGCAGGTGGGCACCGACTCCCCTCTGTGAAAGCCACCGAGGCAGTAATCACCTTCAGGGGGGTAAGTTCAGCGTTGCCTGAGCCAGGAAGGGGCGCTTCCTCCTGGATGGAACTGTAAGGTGGAAGCGACGGCAGTACCTGAGGGCCTTTCTCTTCTCTCTTCTCTGGTAATGGTATTTTAAAAATTTAAAACTTATTTCTCTCTGTGAATTTACACATTTAAAGTCCTCGTTCATTTTTCTATTATATTTTGTTATTGATTTATATAAATTCTTCACACATATTAACAGAATGAGAATTTTCTTGCAGAAAAAAGCTCAATGACTAGAATCTCAGAGATTATTCATTTTACATATGATCTCTCATAATCTTCCCAATGACTCCGTGAGGTTAGACACTGTGGTCATGTCAGTGTTATAGGGAAAAGGAACTGGGATTGGGCAGAATAGACAGTTTATTCATTATAATACAACCAGTAAATATCGGCATCACCATTTGAACCTGCCGTAAGCTCTGGTGGGGAAGACAGAAAAGGTAGCAGGGCTTAAGAAGCAGAGGGTCCTGGGAGAGGGGGTATGCGGAGGCCTCAAGCTATAGTTACCAAGATTACGATTCCCTCCCCGCTTTCTAAGCAAACATTAGTGGGGAGAGCCCTGTGAACTAGGCACTGATTGTATGGAGGGAGAGCACACAAACACGATGTAGAATGTAATCTTAAATATGTGTGTGTGAGGGGGGAGACATGAACAGACAGGAATTTTGGAGAAAATGAAGGACTCTCGATCCGCAGGCAGGGGTCCACACAGGCAGGGAAGCCTTGAAAGACTATGGACGGGCATTTCGGGGCTATGTGTCCATCACTGAAGCGGACTAGGGAGAGCTTCCGGCATTGGGGGGCTAACGTCCCAGTCTTCCCCAGTTACTTACGCGGTCAGAAAATGACCGTCAAAGCTGCGGGGATCGGTGGCACACGGATCTCGCGATTTCTCCGAGCACAGCATTTCCCGTGAGTTTCAAGTTCTTCTCCTGTAAAATAGGGATAGGGCCATGCAGCCGCCTTGTCACCTTACAGGTGTTGCAGGGGCCAGATTAGAAAAAGAAAAGCATTCTGGGAGGGTTAAATATTGACAGGCCAAGTGCAAACCAACAGGGTCGGCAGTGTCCTGCTGAGTGGACAGCCCTGCCTGGCTGTCAAAACATTCGAATCAAGCCTTTTCCAAGCAGCTACTCCTGGCCTCCAGAGCAGCACGCGTCCTGCCTGGCCTTGGTGAGGGCCTCGTCTTGCAGGGGCAGGTGGACACGCTGGCTCTCCTCTTAAGTCCTTTCTTTTCACGAGCAAAACTCTCATTCTTGTATTTAATATTCTTTCTCCTTCCTCACATAATCCCCTGCCACACACAAACACATTCATCCCCCTCCTTTAAACTGCTCCCTCCCCGTCCTGGCCCCAGTCCTCTCATTAACCCACTTTCACCCTTTCGCGTTGCTCCCTATGCGTTTCCCAATCCGTGATTCCTCCTCTTCTCCCAGTTCATTTCAGCCTGTGACCTTACTGGGGTTTGTGCATCAGCCTCGTCCCCTCCTCTGAACCTTCGGGGTTGTAGCCTCGGTGCTTGTCTGGGTTCTTTTTCCGGGTGTTGAAAGTTTGAAGCTCTCAGGACTCCTGGGGTGAAGCAAGGTGAAGGAGAGGCCCCAGCACCTGAGAAGGGGCCAGCGGGCTTTTCTTGGGCTGTGCCTTGGAACGGTGACCTAGAAGTCAGTACCCATAGGAACCTGAACCTTCGTGGGTCATGGTGAACCTCTTCCCGAGGGCACGTTTGGCACCATTGCATCTCCTCAGAACTGGCTTGGGCTGGTTCCTCCTTGAGGCCCTGACCTTGAGGTGGCTTTCCAGGAAGCACTCTACATGCAGGAACCTGGCGGTCAAGACCGGTAGTCATTTGTGGCAGGCTTCTCCTTACCTTTGCTCTCTGTAGAAAATAACAGTAAACATAATGTCTTGTAACTATTAAATTATAATTGGTTATGATTAAAAAGGATGTTTGTAGAATACACTGCATTTCCTGATAGTGAAATTTGATTGCCACAAGTACTCTTAATATTTTCTCCCTCAAAGATTTAAATTCAATTCTCAAAGCAGTTCATTCGGTGCTGTATAATTCATGAAAAAAACTAAGCAGAGGCCTAGGGCACTTCCCAGTGAAGATGGTACCTTGAACACAGGCATAAAATTTTACTCTTTCCTATTAAAACTGCAGTAAGGAATTTTTTCTCTGCTAAAGCATTTCATTGCAATAGGAATAAGAGTGAAAGGAAATTGGAGAACAGTTTTTTCATCTACCCTATGTCAAAATGTATATTGTGCCCGTATCTCCCAGCTCTGTTACCTCTCCAATACTGTACCAGAACTTTCTACTGATGAGATCAGTGTGTCACAGCAGAGCCATGGAGTCACTGCGGCTGCACACTGGTCTTCTCTAGCCAGATCCCCACCGTTGTTTTCAAGTTCTGGTTCTACCTGAAACACCATTCCACATCGGTGGATACAGCAGATTCCAGGCACGTAAGAGAGACTTTCACGTCCCTGGCTGCAGTAACTGAAAATTCCATGCTTCAAGTCAAACTGTCTCAATCACCCCCCTGGCCCTCCTCTTGCTTTTTCTGGGTTGAACTGCAACTCTACACTGAAGGCAATCTGGAGACTGACTTTCATATTCCTTTCTCTTGAGACAGTCTCGTTCTATAGTCCAGCTTGATTCTGAACTCACTGTGTTGCCCAGGCTGGCTTTGAAATGAGAGCAATTCTCCTGCCTCAGCTTCCCAAGCTCTAGATGACATGCATGCACCACTACAACTGGATAATTTTTATGTGGTTCTAGGGACTCAAACCCAAGGCCTGTGCCTGGTAGGTAACAGCTCTAACTGCCTGCAAATGCTATGAAGTGGTATGCTATTACTCCAGGCAGAGTCAATACTGCTATACACAGGGTCATCTCTGTGTTGAAGCAAGAAAAGAAACTACCCTCCTTCCACTGGCTGAGCTTCACTTGGCAGGCTCTGTTCCTGACTAGGTAAGGCCTTCTTTACCCTTGACCATCCTTGCTCACATTCAGAGTGAAAACCCGGAAATGTAGTTGGAATCCTGCAGTGGGAATATCTTGGGTTTCTGCTTCCCCTGTTGCTCAAAGCCTGCTTGTTTCACACTGGGAAATTGGATAGCCTTATCACTTAAACTAGTCTTATCACTGAAATGTACATTCCTTAAGAGCCGTCTGCATCTTATCAATCACTGCTTACATGCCTACGTAGGGTTCTGACGCTCAGAACTGTTTGATTAAGACAAAGTGCTACTTTAATGAATCTAATTTGGTTAACTATTTTTCTGCCTTCAAGATGTGGCTACAAGGCTGAATTAGAATTCTGTTTCCAGAAGCCTGGGTTCTGTCCCTGGGGAGGGGTTAGTCTTTGTGTGTGTTGCTAGTCATGAACCAAAAATCTGGATGACCAAGTGCTTCCTAAGTTTGGAAAGCAATAAACGAGGTTCAGAAAGCATGAAATAGTCAAAGGACCAAAGTGAGGATCTGCAGTAAGGGCTACCTTTTCCAGCAGGGTGCCAGGTTTTGGTATTGTTTGTTTGCTTATTTATTAATGTTTGTGACAAAGCTCAGACTTCCATTGAGACCTGTTCTTTTTCCCATATGTTCTACCTTCTTTTCTTCCCTTCCCTGCCCGTCCTTACAGATAATTTAAATGACAAGTCCATAAATTGTCCTTTGCTCCCTACTGGTGAGACCTGGTTAACAAGAGTGCATACACTAGGTGTATTTACTGTGACACCTCCCTTTCTCTGGTTTTCCTCCATCTCACTTGGAGCTTTCGATATTTAGCCGTAAAACACACCGACCAAACAGACAAATGAAAAAAAAAAAAAAGACAAACAAAGATCATCAGAGCAATTAAGATATGCAGGACTTCCGCCCTCCCCCTTTTCCTTTTGGGAAGGTAATCGCCGACGGGCTTTTACTTCAGAATGGAAACACTAGGACGGGCTGGCTGAGAGATCCATTTCTGCAGTGATAGACTTAACATCTGTTTTCTACTTTGAGCCCTGGAAAAAGTCCTAAATGTTTCTGAATTGCTCCAAACAAGTCTATTCTTTATTCCTGGATGATTCCCTCTGGGAAATTAGAAGAAGGATGTGTATTGGAAGGAACATGGGTTTCAATTCAGGGTGACCTGAACTCAAATCCTGGTCTCCCTCCCTCCGTTCCTTCCTCCCTCCCACCTTTCCTTCCTTCACTTCCTTCCTTCCCTCCCTCCCTCCCTCCCTCCCTCCTTCCTTCCTTCCTTCCTTCCTTCCTTCCTTCCTTCCTTCTCACTAAGGTGTCAAGGGTGATATCAAACTTGTGATCTTCCTGCTTCAGCCTCTCAAGTAGCTGGAATTACAGGTGTGCACCACTACATCTGCCTGACTTTGGCTTATAATATCATCTTATGGCAGGCTCTGATCCTCCTTAGATATAAAGTTCTGTCCCTCTCAGTTATGTGAGGCTGTCTATGTTAGTCAGCTTTCTGCCACTGTAACAAAATACCCAAGACGATCAACTTATAAACAGAAGAACTGTTTTAGAGGCTTAGTGCATGATCAAATGGCTCCATTGCTTTTGGATATGTGGCAGGGCAGCACATCATGGTGGAGACATGGTATATAGCAAAGCTGCCTACCTTGTGACTGCTGGGAATTGAAAAGAGTGAAGAGGGACTGGGATCCAAGTGTCTCCTTCAGAAGTATGCACCCAGTGACTTCCTACCCGCCCCCACCTTGTACGGTTTCCATAGTCTTCTGGCTGGCGCCTGGCCTTTGACACACAAACCTTTGGAAGATATTCGAGATCTAAATGATAACACTGTCTGTCTGGCTCCGGGGGCCTGTTTCTTAGTGCTGTTTGCTTCTTCCTGATCTTGAAACAATCTCACAGCCAGCCCTTGTCATGTTATGTGCCTGTCTTAGTAAGTTTCTTGTTGCTGGCGCACAATACCCAATAGCTACAATTTCAGGGAAGAAAGATTTATTTTAGCCCTCATTTCCAGGAGATCTTGGTTCATTTGTAGTCTGCTGGTAATGGGAGAAGGGTCTGGCAGGGTCATAGCTGGAGGAAAAGGGGTTCACAGCATAGCAATATGTAGCAGAGTAAAGGAGGAAGGCAGAGCTCATGAGGGAGGCCTGTCCCCTCTGGGTCAAGCCCCTTGATCCGTCTCTCCTCTTCTGGCCTTGCCCCATCTCTTCACAGCACAGGAAATCAATGGATTAACCCTCATAATTTGATTACCTTCCAAACAGAACATTTTGGGGGAATGTTCCAGATCCAAACCATTACCTTGCCTGATACAATGATGAGCACTTTATGAGAATTGTTTTCCATGATTTTCAAAATGACAGTGGAAGTTAAAGTAATTCTTGACATTTTACAGCTGAGACTAAAATTCACTGAGGTCATTTGCATACAATCAGACACTCACACAACTTTTCACAGGTAGGGAGTCCAAGCCTGGAACCCAGTCTCCATGGACTCAAATCAGGCAACAAAAGCTCTGGAGTCAGATATCTGAGCTCAGTTCTCGGCTCTGCTTTGGCTGTAAGACCTGATATAGCTCCCTTACACTTCGCTTCCCTCACCTGGTGAAGAAAGATAAATGTTCTGCAGAAGTGTTCTGAGAGCAAAATTGATTAATGGGTCTTAAATGCCTGTCTCAGGAAGCATTAGATTCCACCATCACGTGGCTCAGTCATCTTCTCACTATGGCATCCTGCTCTGGCCCAGGCAGGAAAGTGAAGGGCTCAGCTGGAAGACAAGAAATCATTAAGGACCAGCCAAGTACACACGCTTTGCTGAAACAACCAAGCAGGAGTTCATGGAGACGGTGATATTAAATCTGGGCCTGCCATGCGTTGTCAGGTTTCAAGAAGAGGAAAACAGGTGGAGAAGCCTGAGCGCCCCTACCTGGTGACTGGATAGGGCCTGGAGGAGTGGTTGATGAATAAGCGTCTCATGGACATAGGGCTACTGCATGCCAAGAGGTGCTTTTCAGACAAAGCCTGTGTTCAAGTCCTAAGCTGGGTCTGGGGAGTAATACTTAGGCTCACACTCCAAGATCAAAAAGGCTGGGCCTGGACATGCCCTGCCCAAATCCCGTGGCCTCTTGTACTCATCACGGCCCAGGTCCTAGCTGGAGGTTCTGATATTGAGGCAGCCTTCACCATCCCTTCAGAACACGTGGACAAATGAGACTGTGGGGAACCCTATTTCTGCCCCACAGAGGAGTTGGCATAAGACGGAAAGGCCCAATATTTCCTTTCAGAGACTCCGGCCAGCTGAAATTCTATTTTTAATCATTCCTGTCTTCAGTTGACAGCTTGAAACGCCTTCTCCCTTCTTTTCTTCCTTCGCCCTGTCCCTTGCAGCCCACAGCCTTGTAGAAATGGTGGACTGGAGCAACCCCAGCGCTGATACACTGAAGACTCGTTTTCCTTTCTCACCGTCCTTTGCTTCATCCAGTGTTTCTCTGGAGTGGTTAGTGGGTAAATTTTGGAGATGTATTGGCTGTGAAGCTAATGAGGCTTAAATTTCAGAGCTCTGACTTTGCAAAAGCCCCTTCCTTCCAGGCCCTGATCAGCATCCTAGCAATATTGTATCTGTTAACTTAATTTTCTTCTTCTTTAAAAGGGACAGCAACATTTTGTGTACTTCAAGTCCCACAAAACCTGGATCTTCTCTGCATGGCTTTCCCCCATCTCCAGCTCAGTTTCTATGTCAGGATGGTTATTTTTATCTCGTTCTTACTTGTTGTATGACCTGGGGCAGCTCCTTCCCTGCTCCGGGCCTTAGTTTTCCCCACCCATTGCAGATAAAGGATCAAAGAACTCCTCTCTCAACACGGTGCCTGGTTAGCCATGTATTACACATCATCCTGGTGAGATCCTATGTTCCCACCCTTCCCTACCTGTCTGGCATTGTGTTTGGCAAGAGATGATGTTGTTGACCACCAGGTTACACCAGCCTGGTATTCAAATGGCAGGCTGGATTCTCAGACTCCCAGGCAGATCCAGCCCCCTCCCCGCCATCCCCAGGCTCCCCATTGTCTTTGTATTGTAGCCAGTCACAACGCTTTCATTTGACAGGATTTTGGCCAGGTTCTGATAATGGAGGAGAGAGAGAGAGAGAGAGAGAGAGAGAGAGAGAGAGAGAGCCCTACTCTTTAATTAACTTCTCTATACTTGTCATTGCCTCATCCCTGCTGTTTCAAACACAGAATAACTTGAACCTTTTAATGCAGAGCTTCTTTCCACCAATATTTTGGTAACCATCCATTTACATAGTACCTTCCAAAGGCACCGCAAGGAGAGGACGTGCTCAGGAATAATGGTGAGCCATGGCTTGACACGCCCCCCTCCCCTCCTTCCAGCCCTCTGCCCACTTCCTGTATCCCCGGAATGTAGGTAGATCTGGCATGATCATCCAGAGAGAATACAGCAGCTCTGTCCAGCCTCATACATGGGCTTTTTTTTTTTTTTTTTTTGGTACAGGGTCATAGACAGGAATGAGCAACTCTAGGAGGGACCTGATAGGGGAGATGCCACAAAATCCTATACCTCCTCACCTGTCCCCCAAAAAAGTCCAAAAGGAAGTCAAGGTGGAAGCCAAGGCATTTATTATTTTTTGAAGAGGACTGGGCAGGAAGGAGGAGGAGGCGGGTCACAGTCCATAGCTAGAAACTGATAAAGGGACTTTTCAGTGCCAAACAGCTTGTTGGTCAAGGGGACGTGAGACTAGGCCTGTTGGCACTGTTTGGGGAAGGGCCTCATGGGAGTGAACTGGGGACAGACTGGGCGTCCCGAGCCGATTCTGTGCTAGGCTCCGCAGTCCTTCCAGGATCAACGCCCTCAACGTATGTGTGTGTAAAGGGCAGGTCGGGCCGCGGCCGCTGCATAAGGGGAGTCCACTTCTAGGGGTGCTGGGTCTGCCTGTCCAAAGACAGTGCCATGTTTCTAGGGGAGTCCTCAGTCCACGACCGAAGGGTGCCTCCTTCTTGTGTAAGCTCCGCTACTGTTCTTACCTGTCAGGTTACCTGCCCTTCTCCCGTGTGGTTGGGTTAGTTCGTGCTGTTGGATGTCGGGCTCTGTGGCAGCTGTGGTTTGTGATTCTGTGTGTCTGGGTGGGTCTGTGCTTCCAGGGAGCCTCTGTCTACCTTGGCCTCCCACCTGCACCCTTGCCCTCAGCCGGGCCCCAGCGTGCTGACGGTGGTGTAGCTCAGCCTGGACAGGGACGCGATGGAGGGGGTGGGAGGATCCTCGTCAGGCAGGGGCCTGGGGCGAGCTCGCGGAGGCCGGGGGCAGCAGCGCGAGCACGTGTCCACGCAGGCCTGACGGAAGCGACGGTGCATGAAGCAGTACACCAGGGGGTTGACACAGGCCGAGGCGTAGCTCAGCAAGTGGATGAAGGAGATGGGGGCCCCCGAGAGCGCCCTGTGCGCGCCCGGGCCATCGAAGGCCCGCCACGTGTTGGCGCTGTACACGGGCAGCCAGCAGAGGAAGAAGAGCACGACGATCACGAGCAGCATTCGCACCACGCGCTTCTTAGCCAGCAGCTTGGCCTGGATAGGCCGGGCGCCAGGTGCGGGCGCGGGAGTGGACGCCGTCAGGGCCGTCAGCTCCAGCGCAGGCCGGGAACGTGGAAGCTGCACATAGCAGCCATCGCTGTCCTCACCTGCCAGGCCCGTCTCGGACCGGCAGCGCCCGTTCTGGTGGACAGGACCTGGGCACAGAGGGTGGGGGGAGCGCATGTGGCAGCGTCCTCCTGACCTCCAGTCCTGCCCGCACGGGGCCCAGCTGGCCTCCACCCGAGGGCCTCTAGCCCCACCCACCCAGCCCCGCCCCTTCGCAGAGCCCCGCCTCTCTCGGCCTGCCCACCCATGGGTGCAGCCCCACCTGACAGCCCTCCTTGGCTTCGCGCCCGGCTTTGGCCCTCGCAGTCGCTGTCGCCATCGAAGCGAAGCCCTAAGTAGAGCTCGCGAGAGATGAGCCCGTAGGCCACGGCCATAACCACGCCTGGGACGAAGAACAGAAGCAGGAGCAGCAGCACCGACCTGGGGACGGAACACGACGACCGCGTGGGCCGCTACCCCTCGAAAGTCACAGGGCTTGCAAGAGCCAGCTGGACTATAGGGCCTCCAAACAGCGGAGGGAGGAGTCGGATTTGGGGGTGCTGCTGGGCAGGGGAGGAGAGCCGGGCAGGGTCCACATTGGAACTCTCCATGGAGCCAGGGAATAGCCACATGCATCTAGTGGTGATGGAGAGGGAATTTTCTTTTCTTTTTTTGAGGCAGGGTCCCCCTCTGTGTCCCAGGCTGGTCCTGAACTCACTGGGGTAGTCCAGGCTGGCCTTGGACTCAGGACAATCTGCCTGTCTCAGCCTCCCAGTGCTGGGATTACAGGCGTGCACCCCCACGCCCAGCTTTATGTGGTGCTGGGGAATTGAACTCAAGGCCTTGCACCTGCGAGGCAAGCGCTTTAACTGCTGCGCCATTCCTCCAGCCCAAGAAAGGAATTTCTAAGAAAGAAGGCTTGTGAGCACCCTCACCAGGTCTGGCGGACCCGCGCACTGGGCCAGCGGTGCACGCACTGCAGCACGCGTGGCCCCACGGGCTGTACAGCAGTGTACACGGGGTAGGGCACCATAAGCAGTCCAGACAGCATCCAAGTGGCCAAGATCACTCGAGCTGCGTGGGAGCGTGTCTGCCACACCCGGGCCTGCAGTGGTCGGCAGATGGCGCTGTACCGCTCCAGGGCGATGGCCACGAGGCTTAGCGTGGACACACTCACAGAAACCCCTAAGCCGAAGGAAAGGAAAGGGTCAGGAAAGAGCCCTGCATTTGCCAAGGGCTTTAGGAGGGAACAGGGTAATGGGCTGCGGTGTCTCACCCACCCATAAGGTAGGAAACAGCTTTGCAGATGACGGTGCCAAAGATGAATGTGCCCATGAGATTGGGCAGAAGTGTGAAGGGCATGCAAGCCACAGCCAGCAGGAGGTCGCTGACGGCCAGGGAGAGCAGGAAGGCGTTGGTCACAGTTCTCAGGCGCCGGCTCAGTCCCAGGACCACAATGATGAGCACATTTCCTCCAACGCTCATCAGAAAGATCACTGCGTAAAGGGTGACTCTGATGGCCATCTCCAATTCTGGGCAGAGAACCGAGAGGTGGCATTAGGGCACCCAGCCGCCACTCAACCACCTCCAGGATACGGCTTTCCCCCAACCCTTATGACCCAGCCACATCCCTATATCCCAAGAACACTCCTCTCCCTACCCACCCTGGGTCAATAAACGATGAACTTAAAACCTTTGCCATTTAAACTTGCCCTTGGGCTTATTGTAACTGACCCAACTCTGCTCTTCCTTAAGAAAGACTGTCTCAAGGGTTGTTCTGAACACTTCTTTCTCTTTGCAGCCAAACTTCCTGAAAGGATTAGAAATGTGTCTTCCCAGTCACTTAATCCATTACAATCCAAGGACCTGCATTCTGTCACTGTTTGAGCGCTTCCTCTCAAGATCGCTAATCTTTAACAGTGACACTCAATTTCCCCCAGCCTAGGTGGTGTTTGACTTCCCAGTAGTATTTGACACTGCTGACTACCCACTACATTTTGAACCGCCTTCATGTGACAACCCCCCATCCCGGGCTCCTCTTGGCTGTTTGCCACCCTTAGCCTGTCATCAGGATCCTCCAAACTCCACTACATCTTCCCACCCACTCCGTGCTTTGTGCCTGCTTAAACCGCTGAATGACTCAGTTTCTTGGGTGCTTCATGTGCACTCGTGACTCCCTCTCTGCTCAGTCTGGTTTCCATGCCTAGAATACTCTTTCTCAAACCTCGTCTTCCACCCCCACTGCCAGCTTATTTTCTGCATCTGGTGAATTTCAGTTATCCCGTGTCTGTTAAGACTCAGGTCAGCTGCCACCTTTTCTGCAAGGCCTTCTAGAAGCCTCACTTGGTATTAATTTCTCTTTTTCTCTGACCTGTGCCTGTTTCTTACATCTCTATCAGAGCCCCTTTTACTTTCTGCCTCTCGTTTTATTTATCTCCAAGCAGTCATTATCACTCAATAAACATTTACAGAAGGCTCTCTTTATGCCAGGCACTGGGGACAAAGGGGTGAACACGGCAAATTCCCTGCTATTTGTGAGTTCACAGTGGGTAAGCAGGCTGCCCCATAGAGTGATAAGGAGTGAGGTTGAGGGGTATACTGGGAGTTGCTGCAGCTGACGAGAGGGGCCACAGCGCTGTTGGGTGAGTTGGATGGGTGGGGAGGTCAACCCCATCATTGCCTCTCAGGGGGTGGATTCATCTTTGTACCTCTATGCCACAAGCATGCAGGCCTATACAGGTTGAATTAAATTGAACTGGATTCAATCACAAATACCCATGGCTTTGGCATGATTTGAGATTGGAGCTTGAAGGGAGAGAAGCAGAGGCCATCTCACCGTGCAGGGTAAGAAGGACCTAAAGAGGCAGCCCTACCTTCTCCGGCCTCATCCATCATTGGCTAATCTTGCTTTTTTCCTCAGAATAACCTATTTTCTCACAGAAATCGCCAACATTTAAGAAATCCTCCAAATGAACTCAGCAGTAACCTTACTTGCTCAGGATCCACAACTAGTAAGAAGTTGAATTAAAATAGAAACCAAACTTCCAGATCCCTGAAGTGCTTCCCGTGCTTTCCACACACCCCGGCTGCTCCGTCATTCATAATGCTGCCTCCTTCTTCTCCCAATCAAACATCAATCTAAATGTCTCTTTCTAAGCCTGTCTCTATATTCTATCATGCTATTTCTCACTCAGTGATTGTACTTACTTCTCTGTCTTATTGCTAGACTATGAGGACAGAGACAAGTCCCTGTCATTCTCCAGGTCACCTTATACTTGGGCCATGATGTCTAGTACACAGAAGGCAAGTAAACAAGTACATTTCAATGAATCTCTCTCTCTCTCTCTCTCTCTCCTCTCTCTCTCTCTCTCTCTCTCTCTCTCTCTCTCTCTCTCTCTCCCTCTCTCTCTTTTTCTTTCTTTCCTTCCTTTCTTCCTTTTTTTTTGGAGACAGGGTCTTGCTCCGTAGTCTAGGCTGGTCCTGAACTCATCATATAGCCCAGACTGGCCTCAGACTCACAACAATCCTGAGCCTTCCAAGTGCTGGGATTGTAGGTGTGTGCCGCCACAGCTGGTTTAGAATCTGTCTGTCAATGAATAAATGCACCAGCCTGGGCCACAAAGTGAGACCCTGTCTCAAAATAAATAAATAAATAAATAAATAAATAAATACAACTAAGCCTCCCTCCTTAGCATCCTTTACTTTTGTCAAGGTGCTCCAGCACGCCCTTTCATCTTGGCCTTTGTCTCTTTGGAAGTGCATACTACTCAGTCATTTATCTAGCTGGTATGCCTTATGGGCCAATTGGGGTGGATGAGAAAGATGAAGCCGAACTTCACTGTCATTAAGTCCCCAGTCTGCCTGGAGACTCCTGACAACCAGAGCCGAAGTTCCAATAAAAAGGACCAGCAGTTGTACAGCATCCTGGGCATCCTGGGCATCCGCAGCTGCTATTTCATTCCAGCCATAGGTCTTCTACAGTCTTTGCTATTGGCCAGTAAGGAAATGTGACAAAGTTCTAATTTAAAGTAATATTAGAGTTATAGATTTGAAAAGAGGGAGAGAGGGAATGAATAGGCGAAGCATGGGGACTGTTTGAGGGCAGGGAAATATTCTGTATGGTACTGGGATAATGATGAATGCATGTCATTATACATTTATCAGAACCCACAGAATTTACAGTAGAGAGTGAACCTTAATGTTAACTATATACCTTAGTTAATATGTGCCAATATAGGGTATCAGTTATAACAAATGCACCATGCAGATGTAGAATGTTAACAGTAGGGCAAACTCTTTGAGTCTCTCTCAGTCGCTGAGTCTCTAAGTCCCTGAATCTCCAAATCTCTTTAAGTTTCCCTCTTTCTGTCATCTTTCCTTCCTCCTGCTCTCTGTCCCTGGAGAAAGACCACATGAAAACTCTGCTTTCTGCTCAATTTTTCAGTGAGACCAAAATTGCTTTAAAAAGTCTACTAATTTAAAACCATCACGCAAAATAAATAATTAAGACATACCCAAGGGCAGCTGTGTGTATTTATGTGTGTTGGTATGCTGGAATACGAGTGACCGTTGTGGCTTTAGTGGCTAGAAACCCAAGTCAGGCTGAGAGAATAGGAGCCAGCACCTCCTGGGAAATAGCCACCAGTGCCCTGGCAATCTACCCTCACCCAGGGATGAGGGGAGAGCAGAAATCAGGCCTTAGGCAGTTTGAGTCTTCTTCGGGGATATGGGAAATCTGCCTCCATTTTATCCAGATGACAGCAGAGAAGCATGAACACAAAAATTTAGACAACATGACATGAACCAAAGCCAGGCTTTTCTAAGGAAGAACTACACAGATCACAGACATTGCTGATGCCTCTGGTAGATCCTGCCTTTTAATGGCACTTTGGATCTGGTTACCCGTGCACGTGGCATCAGTGCTGTGCCAATCTCCCTGTGGCAAGCCTGTAGAGCATCCAACGGAATGAATAAAGGACACCCAAGTGCCAGTGGCTACTGACTAAGATGGTGGAAATAATACACAAGGTGTATAGACAAAAAGAGAGTGAGTGCTGGGTACTAGCTTAGTCTTTCAAAAAGCATATGGGTAGTTGAAAGTAAACCTATTTCTCGGGGCAATATTTAGAGGCCCGTATCATCTACGTGTCTATAGGCAACGTCAGATTGAGTGAGGGCTTCTTTTGAGTTGAGGTGCTGTCTGGGCAATTGTCGCAACATTTGAGTAAGCAAGGGTAATCTCCAAGTCTCTAGATGAGAGCACACAGGAAGCACCGGTTACATTCAGAGGTCTGTAAGTGAATGAGAGAGGAAAGCAGAACAGCCAGGTACATGTAGACAGTATTTAAGTGAGTATGGATACAAGGTGCTAAATTGACACGCGCAGCTCAGTTAAGACGTTAAATTTGATTGAGTGATGTCATTTAGCACCCGAGAGAACACAGGCAATGATTAGGACTTTGCTGGTAGTGTGTGAAATATCTGTGATTTTATGGGCAACAGATGGGAGAGAATTTTAAGCAAGCAGGGGAATACATGTTAGTGCATGGAAAACCAAGAAATCAGGTGAGTAGTACCTGATGACTGGGTCACATCTAGATGACTGTGAGCGATATTAAAAGCACGTGTGGGGAGCACCTATATGTTTATAGGTAGCACCTGAGTGCAAAAAGGTGACCCTCAAGTTTGCAGGCTTATACAACAATAAATGAATTTCATACCCTCCAAATTTCTGTGGGTAACACTGGAGTGGGCTAGGTGACCTACGTGTCTGTGGGGGCAATACCTGAGTGAGTGTGGCGAACAGAGGAATTTCTGCCTGCCTGGGTAAAGACCCAGTGCGTATTAGCAACAACATTTGGTTAGTTGGGATCTATTCTTACACCTGGGCTGACTCGGTTCACTTCCCCCACCCCAACACCAGGGACCTTTGTTGTAGTAATTATCCTTTTTTTATTAGAATGTCAACTCTCTCTGTCCTTTTCATCAAATAAGTTTTAAACAGCCAGGCAACATGTGCAAGCCTGTAGTCCCAGATGCTTGAGAGGCTGAGGTATAAGGATCACTTGAGTTCCCAGGGTTGAGACTAGCAGCATTGTTAGACCCTGTCTCAAAAATTAAAAACATTCTTATCCTCTGTCACTTACTACTGCCACCTCTCCTCCTCACATACAAATCGTTTGTCAATACCATACCCCATACTATTCCTGGCACTATCACTCTGTCTCTCTCTCTCTCTGCTCCCAAACTTCTTGGTGTTTCTTTTCTATACATCTTTGCTTACTTCTCATAACCCCTTTCCCATTGATCCAATCTTCATGCTACTGTAATCAGGCCTCGATATCCAAGCTTTCCTGAGGACTTCTTTGAAAATGAATCTGAAGGAAACTAGCATGGATGGCATATTCTTATCTTGCAACTATCAAGAGCCCTTGACATCACTTACCCACCCTATTTAAAACTCATTTTCTTGCCTTCTAGAAGAATATAGCTCCTGTCTGATAGTTTTGCGTGAATCTCCTATGTGGACTTTCCTTCTTCTGCCTCGTTTCTATGTATTGGTCTTCTGCAGGGTTCTACCCCAGGGCTTCTTTACTTCTCATACCACACCACATTTGTGTGATTTCATCCATGGCTTTCAACACTTCCTGTAGCCAGTGGCTTTTCAAGTCTGTATTTCCAGCTCAGACATCTAAGGTACATTTTAGATGCCTGGATTCTGCAGTGAATTTAAACTCTGGTTCAAACCAACCTGTTTTGGGTCCTTGGTGATCTTTTGCATCACATAGCATCAATTTGGTTGTGAAAATTGGAAACCTGTTTCATCTTTTGACCACTTCTACTTTTCCACTTTGAATCAATCACCACATCTTGCTGATTCCATTTCTAGAAGTGGCCCTTAAGTCCACCCATCCTCTCATCCTGACTGCCAGTACTTCAAGTCTGAAATAGCATCATCTTTCTCCCAGATCTGTGCAATATAATAGCTTTTCAAAGTATCTCACTGCATCCCGTCTCATCTTCCACTCCACTCTCTACACTAGACCAATGATCCTGGCACGGCTACTGACTTTTCAGTAGTTCCCTTGGCCCTCCAAATCAAATCCACATTCGTCAGCCAGACCTATCAGACTCTCTGGACATGCCCTAGGCAGGAGGCAAATCCCCAGGGTTTATTATTTACTTTAACGGTAGATGTTCTATCCACTCAGTAATTATGTCACACAAAATAAAATGTACCCACAAAGTAAACTTCGGGGCTTTCACACATCCTACCCTTTTGCTTTGGATGCTTTTTACCTCTTCTGCCCCTTCACTAGGCTGGCTATCCCTCATCTTTTTAATTTCAATGTATACCCTATCTCCTCAGGAAACCGGCCTTAGTTCCCAGGCTAGGCGGGAGGGGCTCCTCTGGTGGCCTCACCGGCTTCCCTTGTGGAGACAATTCTTTTTCTGTTGCCACCCTCTCCTTATTGTCGGCCTTTCTTACTAAATTCTGAGCCCCACAAAGTAGAACTTGTGCCAGCTGCGTCCAACTTGTAGCCCTGTTGCCTGGCACAGTCTCTGCTGAATCGAAGGGATGCTACACAATAACTGGGCTGAGAAAACATGCATTAGTTTGGGAGGGCAAATAAATACCTGGCTTGTGGCTATTCCAGCTTTTGCCTTTTGCATTTCAAGTAATTTTCTTTTGCTTAACATTGTTTCCTCTCCTAGAATCCCATTCCTTGTTTTTCTCTGCTTGCTGAACTCTGAGTTCCCGGGGTACATCCTCCGTGAAGTCCTCAGGCCCCACCCCACTTGGAGGTGCACAGTTGGGAGCCTGCGGAGGGGCTTCCAGGCTGATGGTGCTTTCCCCCCACTGGCTTGTCTTCCTCTGCACTGACCATGGACTGGCGAAAGGGCAGACTGGGTCTAGTTCGTGCCTGTAGTGCCCACAACACTTAGCTACAACAGCAGGTGTTCAGTAAAAACCGATGGAGGGAGGATGCGGGAAGGGGAGAGCTAGTATTTGAAGATACTCACCAAGACAATGAGGATGTCAGCGGGTGGGGGCAGTGAAAGTTACCTGGAGGTCTGGGTGACCGGAAACAGACCCAAGAGGGGAGGATGGGAGGAGCAGGGGTGACACAAAGGGCGTGAGATGCGAGGGGCAGCCAGCCGGACAGGCCGCCGGCGAAAGACTTGGCGCGTTCTGAGAAAGAGAGGCGGCCTGGCGCCCTGCGAAGAACCCCAACTTGGGAAGTAAATCCCCAGTGTCTGCTCCAGTTCAGATCTGAGGGTCCTCCGGGGAAGCTGGCGTTAAGGCAAGAGACTGAGGAGAGGGCAGATCCCATTTCCCATTCGCGACTTCCAGAGTGCGCCCCCACACCCTCTCTTTGCTCCCCCCCCCCCACTTCGTCTTGCCCTCACTGGTGTGGCTCTGTGAGCTGGGTGGACAAGGAAAGGGGCCGTGGAAGGACTCACAGGAGGAGGTTCCCCGTTCCCACCCGTGTGTGCTGTGTGGAGCTGAGAGGGGCTCTGCCCAGGTGGTGGAGATCTGTGACGGGGTGTGAAAGCTGCGTGCGAGGGGGCGACGTGCCTCGTGTGTGTGTGTGTGTGTGTGTGTGTGTGTGTGTGTGTGTGTGTGTGTGTGCGTGTGTGTGTGCGTGCGCGGATACTGCCGAGAGAGGGATGCTGCGGGCTTTTTCCCAGGTCCGGTGTGAGCGTGCATGCGTGTGGGACCCTCGATGCGTGCCACGGAGAGCGGCGAGAAGGAGGCTGTGACGTGGCCCATGCGGCACCCACCTCTTGTCCGGGCTTCGCGGATGCGAGGGGGCTCGCAGCTGAGGTTGCCCGCGCTGCTGCCGTTGAGGAGGGGGCCGCCCGGGCGGCACAGAGAAGCCCCCGGCCCGGGTCCGGGTCCCTGCACGCTCCGGTTCAGCTTCAGCAGCTCCATGGCCCCCGGCAAGCCCGCCGCCTCCCTCCGCTGGGCCGGGCGGGCTCCCGCCGCCGCGGATCCACCTGCTCCAGCGGCGGTCTGGCTCCGGCTCCCGCCCCTTCCCTTCGTCAGGCCCCGCCCTCGCCCCGCCCTCGCCCCGCCTCCTCGCGCTCGCCCCGCCCAGGATCCCGCCCCTCCCGGCCGGCCGGCTGGGTCCCACGAGGGGACTCCGCCCGCGCCAGCAGCTGGAGTTAGGCGCCCTGCCGCGCGACCCGCCCCCCGGCGCGGCCCTCCCTAGCGGGTCGCCCTTAGGGGCGTCCTTCCTGCCATCTCATCAACGCCCCGGGTTGTGGGGGGCGGGGGTGGGGAGGAGCGAGAGAGAGAGGGAGAGAGAGAGAGCTGGGTGGGAGGAGGGTGCGGGCGGGGGGTCAGGAGCGGTTTCTGGGGCGGAGTGGGTCAGGGGACGAGGGGGTGGCGTGGAGACCCGGTTCCCATTTGGGGTCGCTGGCGCCTCCGTCTGCCTGGCGCCGCGGTTACCGCTCCGTGCCGCAGGGTCCGCCGTGACCGTGACACTACCGCGGCCGCGCTGCCCTGCGGCGTCCGCCCGCGCACGCCACCTCCTCTCTGAGGCCGGGTCCTCGGGGACCCTCAGCGGAGCGGCGGGGATGAGGAAGGGCCGCGTTTTGCCACGGGCGAAATTTGCCCGAAGGAAGAAAAGTCAGGCTTGGGTGTGGAGGTGAGGACCGCGCAGGATCAGCGGGGGTGGGGTAGTGTTCCTCCCCCTCGCCGCCGGAGGGGGCGCGGGCACGGGGCGGCGGCGACCGGACGTCCCCGCGGTCTCCAGGCAGCGCCCACCTCCACCTGACACGCGGACACTCCCTGTTTGCGCTGGGCGCCGGCGAAGCCGCCGGCCTAGGGTGTCAGGTTCCCACGAGAGGGGGCCGGAAGGGGACCGGGTCGCTGGGGTGCAGCGGGAACGAAGCTGTGTGGGGGGCGCTAGCCTGAAGGGGTTCAGCTCAGGGCAAGGCTCGCCATCTCTGCCGTTGCCTGCCTCCACCCATTCTCCTCTATTCCCCAGAACTGTCCTTGACTCCCTAGAAGTTGCCCTAAGAAGTGGGGCCATCAGTGGACCGCAGATTCGTGTGGCAATGGGACGTGGGGTTATGAGGAATTCAGTTCTCATCCAATCAATCTTTTGGAGAGGCTCAGCTCCAGCCCGAGTTTAGGATGCTGAGGCCCTGGAGGAGCCTGCAGCGTGTGGGGTACCATCACTACTCCCCCTTCTCTGCCTTCCCCCACTGCCTGCTTTGCGCATTCAAGAGCCCTGGACCAGAGGAGCTGGATTTGCTGTTTGTTCAGCTCCAGCACAGGTGGGGCCTCAGATAACCTTCTGGGCTTGTCTCATATGGGACGACAGTAACGTGGCAGCAAGGGGACAGAGGAAACCGAGGGGGGAAAGGAACGGACGTAGTGGAGAGACAGTCACTTAGCCAGGAAACCACGTGCTGGCTATAAGACCAACTTTTCTATACTCCAGGCATGTTCAACCTGCCGCCTGTGGGCCACACGTGGCCCTGCGTGGCTAGTAATGTGGCCCCATGAGATCATAAAATTTTAACAATATGTTAATATTAGCGATACTTTTGCTTTGTTATTTGTGTAACAACCATATCGCAGTTTATATGCTGCCTAAAGCAATGCCTCTTCACTTACTGTGGCCCAGGGAACCATGCTGTGTAGATCTGTCCCCAGTGGGGATTTACCCTGGTCACTGCGATGCATGGTCTAAGTGAATCCACCAACAGGCACAAACTGGAAATTTAAGAATCGTCCTAATGTCTTATCCCTCGTGCTGCTCCACTCCTGTGATGGAGGATGTGTTTCAAAGCCCAGACTATTCTTTAAAAAGGAGGGATTCGGGGCTGAGAGTGCCACAGGAAGATGGCCCTCCACTCACAGCTCCCTGTAGGAGTTGCCTGGAGCAGAAGAAACCAGTTCATTCAAGGTCAGGTACTCCTTCTGGGCCATCCTGTATCCCTTGAGGGACCAGCATAGAGGTACAAAGGCTCAGTTCCCTCATCCAATGAAGCGCAACTTGGGTCCGCAACACCAGAGCACCTCCTGGGGTGACAGAGGTCTTTGTGGAGATGAAATTCCTCACTGTTCAGCTTCTCCTTTTGCTCAATCCCATTTCATCACCTTTTCGCATACACATTGCCTCCAATTCTCCTTAGGAAACATCCTGGACCATAGTCTCTGTTCTAGAGCCTGCTTCCTGAGAAACATAACCACACCACTCTCCCATTCAATCGATCACGCAGTGCTGTTGATTTTAGCTACTGAGAGTTCCGTGACTCCGTTTGCAGTCTCTTGTACTATTCTCCTAAGTGGCCACCACACTTCATTGGTGCCTTCTTATATCTGAGTGTATGTTCAGAACACAAATTTGATTATTTGGCACTCTTCTGGCTTTTGCTTTTGAAACCGAGGAAACGTTTTAACAGAATCTATGAAGACCTCGTTCATGCCTGGCTCCTGCTGACCTCTTTTGTAAGTTTATTTCTAGTTCCTGTGGTTTGTTCTTTCTGCTGTAGACATACTAGCCCTCCTTGAGCCCTCTCTTCTCTGTTTTCGCCCTGTGTCCCCCCATTCTGTGGCTTTTGCACTTGCTTTCTGGGTGCCCCTGTCTTCCTTCCTTTCTCATCCACCTGATAGATCTCGGCTCCAGCAGCAGTCCCTCCGGGGTGCGCTCCTTGGCCTCCTCTCCGGGAGTGGGTAGAGCTATAGGATGACTCCCACCCCTACATAGTCTTCTCTTGAGTGTGGGTGGACCCGTGAATGTAATGAAATACCACTCCCATGATAAACTTATGGGCTAACGGGACTTTGCAAATGGAATTACTGTTAACCAATCAGTTGACCTCAAGATAGAGAAATTATCCAGCTAGCCCTAACCAAATTATACAACTCTTTCAAAAGCCAAGAGTTTTCTCTGGCTGGCCATAGCAGCAGAAACCAGAGCCATTTGAAGAATAAAAAGGGTTCAGCATACTGCTGATGGCTTGAAGGTAGAAGGGACCGTGCGGAGGGATGCACATGGCTGTTTGTAGCTGGAGGACAGAGCTGGGCAGTTGGGGGCAGGAGAGGAGGCATATGGCAATTACCTCTAGCTAAGAGCAACCCCCGGATGGCAGTCAGCAAAAGGACAAGGGCTCCAGTCCTCTCCCAAGTCTCTAGGAGAGAATTCAATTTGGATAACACCTATGATATTATGAGCAGAGAACCCAGCCATACTGTGTAGACTTCTGGCCCTGCAGATCTGTGAGCTACCAAATGGACGCTATTCTAAGCCACTAAATCCATGGTAACATGTTACGGTAGCAGTAAAACAGATAATGTACCTTCTAGCTCAAAAGGCAGCAAGGGCAGACCCTTGCAATCCATGCTAGGAAGAACTGGGAATATTGGAACTTTGTTAAGATTTGGAAAAAATTGGAAAGATCGCAGTGGAAGTTAATGTGGAGAGCAACGTAAGGGAATCTATAACAACAATGTGGGTAAGAGATGGAAGTGGCTTGAGCTAAAGTCATGGAGGCAGCAGAGAAGATGGACCCAAGAATTGCTTAGGAAGTGGGGAGGTAGACATTAGAGACTGCTTAGATGTAGAAGGTGAGGCAGAAAGGTAAGATTAAAAATGAATAAGATTTCTGATGATTGAATAAAAATCATTTGATGGTCACCTACTACATTCTGAGCATGTCATCTTTAATTACATTTATTCTTTACAGAGACCTATAAATTTAGATGCAGTATTATTGATTCCAACTTTATTTATTTATTTATTTTGTGATAGGGCCTTGCTCTATAGCCCAGGCTGGTCCTGAACTCACCATGGAGACCAGGTTGGCCTTGGATTCGCAGCAATCCTCCGGCCTCAACCTCCTTAGTGCTGGGATTACAGACATGTGATGCCCAGTTTTTGTGGTGCTGGGGAATCAAACTCAGGGCTGTGCGCTTGCTAGGTAAGCACTCTAACCTCAGTGCCATTCATCCAGCCTGATTCTAACTTTAAATGAAAAAAAAAAAACTGTCTCAGAGTTTAAGTAACTCTTTCAAATCCCAAAAGTGACTGGGTGCAAGCCAGAATTTAAAACTAAGGATTTGGGAAGCAAGAGATCAGGTTGTCATACTGTACTGCTTCCTAGAATGAGTAAAATCAAACTAAACTTCTCTGATCACTTTTTTAAATCCCTTTTTACACAACATATTTTTTCAAAAATTTCTGGATTTGTAATGCCTTCAATTTAAACTTATTCCACCCTTATACATACACATAAGCACGCGCACATGCAAGCACACACACACACTCCATCCTTCATTTTGAATAAGTGACTTGGATTTCAACTTCATAAAGAAAATAATAACTATACAGAGCAATGTGTTTCTTCCCTTTTGGACAAATTCAGTTTCAGATGCTTCCTAGACCTTTAAGTAGAAGCTCCAGGAGGAAGCTGAGTATATAGATTGTATAAAATGTAAAACAAAGCAAAGAATTAACGAGAGTACATGGAATAGAAATAAATGAGGGACCAGATCAGGAGCCTGGAGATTGCTTTGTTAAAGGCGGGATAGAGAAAGACTGGTATATAAAAAGGACCAAGAAAGAGGAGGGAAAGAGAGAGGAAGAAAGACAGAAAGAGAGAGAAGAAGAAAGAGGAGAGAGAGAAGGAGGGAGAAAGAAAGAGGAGGGGGAAGAGGGAGGGAAGGTGGAAGGGAGGGAGGGAGGAGAATTGATCTTATTCCAACACTCAAATGCCATTCGAGATTTTTAAAAAATTGGGAAATTCGAGATGTGCTCTGAGTTCAGTGACCTAGAAGAAATCCTTGGCAACCTCGGAGAGAGGCATTTCGATGAGGGAAATTAAGGCAGAGGAAAGGGAGGGCATACAGAAACTGTGTGCAATGAGGGAAAAAGAGTGACTTCAGGTAAGTCTTTTAGAAGTATGATTATTAAGGAAAAGGAAGAGGGCGGAGGAAGACGAGGGTGAATTGTTTTCAGATGGGAGATCTGACACCTTTGTTTTTCCCCCAATGAATTAATGTAATGTGTAGAAAAAAATAGTGATACATAAAAGGAGGAGGGGGAGAAGAGGACACTAGTAATGGCAAGTGTCTGAGAAGGACGTTTGAATCCAGAGTAGGAATGGAGGGCCCTCATGGAAATTTAATATCAATTTTAAGAGGAAATTAGTAAAGATGATGATTATAGATAAACATGTCACTGCCAACCAGATAAGAGCTATCCTTCCTAGACTTTGGTATTAGTTAAGTTTCTCTAGAAAAACATAATTAATAAAAGATATATACATAAAATTATGTAAGGGAATGTTTTAAGTAGGCTTATGGAATCTGCCCTCTGCACCCTCAGAGGAAGGAGGTTCTGTAAGGCCACCGGAGTGTGGGAGACTGGAAGATCCAATGGTCGCTCAGAGGAGAAGCTGCCCTGCAAGGGGATGGAGACCTGAAGGCCAGAAAGCTCACTGTGGAACTGGGGAACTGCCTTCAGAGGCTAGAGGGACTGGAGGTGGTCTCCAAAGGCAACAACGAAGACCGAAGACCGAGACTCTTCTATAAAGGGGCACTTTCTTCTTTCCCTTTTTAGTTCCCCTAGGCTACAAATCTATTGGTGGGTGCACTTACATCTTCCCTGGGTTGGATGGCTTCCTTGTCAGTCACCCACAGGCACCCCCCAGCCTGTGCCTGACTGATCTCCTAGGTGTTTCTCCATGCACTCATTCTCGTTGACAAAAGCTGACTACTTATTTTGCAGGTAAGTGATGAGGACAGTGCCTGTGGTGGAAATGACAAGCACAGCATCCGAGTCAAGTTCTTAAAGGAGATAAGCAGACCCTCCCCCTCTTCTGGGCCTTCCTGCCGGCTAACTGCAAGGGAGAATAAGAACCTCTGTTATGCAGTGAAGGCGACATACGGGGCGTGGCACAGTGACAGGAAGGAAGAAGCCAGGGTCTCCTCTACTCTCTAATCATTTTACCATCCCTGGTTCTTTTTCATGAAAGAGAAAATAATTGCTACAATCTTAAGTCTTGATAATTTTTCATTCTATTGTCATAGCAACACAACTCACATCTTATGTAAGATAATAGATTTGTAGATCAGGTGGAAGCTGCTGATAGTTTCTACTTTCCCTTTGAAGTGGGATGCCTGGTTATCACTGAGGGGTGTGTGTGTGTGTGTGTGTGTGTGTGTGTGTGTGTAAATGGAAGGACTGAAAATAGTTTAAGAAAAAAAACGGTAATGGGAGAAGGAAAGTGGAGACCAGGGACAAACAAAGTAAAGCAACAGGAAGGTAGTATAGGTCCGATGACCATGCATTTCTAGTGGTATAAATTTCTCCAGCAGAGCTCAGGTACCTGTTTGCAAGCACAGATAGTCTTAATGGTTCAGTTTATCAAAAGTTGGGATTTTACTAAGTAGACAAGATGGAAAAACAGAGAGACAAGGGTGAAGTAATAGCCCATAAATCTCAGCTGAATGTGGAGAGAGAACTGGGAGGGAGGTGACAAAGATTAAATCAAGTAGCAGGCAGGCTCCAGAGGACTATTAGTCAGCCAAGAGGAAGGGAAGAGGGCAGCACAATGGATCCACAGCCTCCAGGAGCAGGTTCTGGAAGCACCTGACACACACATTGTAAGAGGACAAGAAGCCACTCTGTCCTGCAGGTGATACACCATCTGTAGGGACTGCTGGTTTTAGCTGACACAGGAGTTTGAGAGCTTTCAAAGATACTGAGGATATAAGGATCTGTTGGCCTTGGGAAAGGAGTTTCAGAGAACAAACTCCTCCGACGAGCTTTTTATGATATCACAAGTTGAGGTTAGGTGCCTCATAACACTCTGTACCCCTCAATACTGTAATCCTCACAATTGCATGTCTTGTCATTGTTCTTTTGCCCATCTAGATTTCAGGGGCCTGGCTTCTGCCTTTGTGATTGTACTTGAAGAGAGGGCCAAAAAAAAGAGGTAGTTAAGGTTAAATAAGGTCATAAGGTTGGGTTCCTAATCCAATAGAAGAGTGTCCTTATAAGATTAGGAGCTCTCTCTCTCTCTCTCTCTCTCTCTCTCTCTTTCTGTGTTCACCATGCACAGAGGAAAGATCACGTAAGGACATAGAAAGAAGGAAACCATCTACAAACCAGAAAGTTGGCCTTCACCAGAAGTTGAATCTGCCAGCTTCAGAATCCACGAGAAAGTGTGTTGAGAGACTTTCTCTGTGGTATTTGGACTTTTGGTCTTCGGGGGCTTGAAGACATCCCTAATATGCTCAATGTTAGACTGATGTGTTTAACGCACAGAGATGTGTAAAGTAGCTGAAGATGCCAAGATACCATGATAGCACCCTAGGCAGACAAATAGATAAATACTATATATATAAATTTTTTTTGAGACAGGGTCTCGCTCTACAACCCAGGCTGGTCCTGAACTCACTATGGAGCCCAGACTGGCCTCAGACTCATGGCAATTCTCCTGTCTCTGCCTCCCAAGTGCTGGGATTACAGGCATGTGCCACCACACCTGGCTTATGTGGTGCTGGGGAATCGAACTTGGGTAGTTGGCACTTGCTAGGCAAGCTCTTTAACCATTCCTCCGGCCCCTCCATATTTCTTTCATCCTTTATTCTCTATCTTTTCTTTGTTCTCCATACTAGGCTCCAGGACCCTTGGATTGCTTGTGACGTCCTTGTGCCTGCTGTAGTTTCGGCATCTGTGACCGTCACTCACATTCCCCTTCTGTGACTGGATGCAGGTGGAGGGGAAGGCCAGGAAGCGTATGGTGAACACCGATTTTAGGAAGATGGTTTATAAAAAGGAAAAAATCAACCTGAGCATTGGGTGCAGCGGGGAAGGGGGAGATGCTATGGGGAGAAGGGGGAGAGAAGCGGATTAAAAGGTAGAACTAAGATGGCAGAAGCTCATTTCTCAAGCCCAGGAAACTCCATCTATGCCAAAGATAACCCAGTTTTTGGAGAAAATGGGATTGATCAGGGCCAGGAAGCAAGGAAGCGCTGGATTACAGCAAAGGGGAAACTGCAATGTCAATATGGGGAGTCACAGGACGGAGACCCGTCCGCTGTTATGGATTAAAGCCTAAGATGTCACAAAGCAAGTGTGAGATGCCGTGGAGTAAGGCCAGGCCCGATGCTGAGGGAAGCTGTCTTTCTGAATCAAGCTTTGCCTTGCCAAGGTTTTCTGCTGTTTGCCTTTTTGGTTTATTTTGCCTTTTGGAGCAGGATTCTGGACCTGCAAGCCTGATTTATAGCCATAGCCATTTACCTTTCCCGTGAGGGAAGTTTCACTCACCCATCTGATGACACGTTAACCCCAGTATGGGCTCATGACCGTTTCCTCCAGTATTCTGTATGGCACCCGAGACAGAGGGAAACACTGAACACTAGTAGATTAACATTCAGAGAAAACAGACAGGAGAGGAGAACTCAGTGCCTGTCGCGCAGTCAGCTCGCCCACAGTATCAGGTACCGCTTATTCTCAGTAGCTCACAGGTCCACACAGGACTTTGCTCAGCAAAGCCAGGGTTGTCCCACCGTAGGGAGGGCGCTATGTGCTGGGCTCTTCCAGCGGCCTGCTCGGACACAGCTGCGTAGGAGCCAGTGCAGGAGAGAAACGAGCCACAACTCAGCCCCTGGAGAGCCCAGCTGTCCCCTTGCCTCTCTCGCTTGGTCCCCCCTTCTCCCTGAGGGGGCTGCCTTCTCCGCCCTTTCTCGAGGCCTTTCCTCCGCTGCTGCGTTTTCATGAGGCGTGGGTATGCCTCTGTGGCGAGCTCCTGCCTACGCGATCCCTGCCCACGCAGGAGGCCTCCCTTCCCTGGGGATAATTAAGCAGCGAGGGATCAGGCTGAGGAGGCAGCGGCTGGAGCCGCAGGGGGATGAGGGGCAGAGGGAAGGCATCGAGGACAGGACTGGCTTCCCAGCTCTGTGTGCCTCCATGGTGAGTTCAGGACCAGGCTGGGCTACAGAGACCGACCCTGTCTCAAAAAAACAAAAAACAAAAAACAAAAACAAAACAAAACAAAAAAAGGCCGAACGTGAGTTTTTATACACCAGTTGAGATCACAATTCCCTAAAGTCATTTTTTTTGTCCCTGAAACTGCATTAGTCCCTAAGTAATTCCAGCTTTTCAAAGCAATGCAACTAAGCCTGAAACCAGAGACAGACAAGCCCAGGAAGTGCGGGGTGGGGAAGGTGTATTGTGCGCCCTCTGCTGGCAAGGCTCGGAACCGCCAGCACAGCCGGAGGCGGTGGGGAGGGGAGTGGGTAGGCTTGTCTTGGACCCCGCAGGGCTCACCAACTTGCGTCCACGGACTCACAAAGGCAAAACTACGGCTACAAGGATACTAGTAATAGTTATAGCTACCATTCATTATTAAGAAACTACTACCTTTCAGGCACTGGTAAGCAGTTTACCTTACATCATTTATTTACATTTTAATTCTCCAGGAGTTCCTCTCAACCACCCTAAAAAATTTTGTAGTAGAGACTGAGACATTCCCAGGTACAAAGTGAAGTTTCAGAAACAAAACTCAACTCTAATTCGTTCCAAATACACGCTGCTCCCCATCTGTTGAGCTTTGAGGGCAGCCTGACACTTGTCCTGATGTGGGCCATAGTTCCGACCTTAGATTTAAACCAGCTTGACCATGCGTCTCTGATGTTCGCCTCAAGCCAGATCCCAGCTCCAAAAACAAGAAGCCTCCTGTTTCTAACTCCTAGAATTTTCTGTGCTACATCTTTCCTGGAGTTGAATGGCTTCTCTTCTTATGCATCTGATTTCTTCCCAAGCTTGATACTTTATTTCCATCTGTCTTCTGGGGCTAGCAGCCAAACTCTAAGAAAATGGTGGGCTGGGCAGAAGGAACTTCTGTGGGGGAGTAGCTTACAGGGAACACATAGGAGATGTTTGGATCCCAAATCTTAGCCAGCCAGAGATATCCATAGCTATGACCCAAGGAGAAAGTGGGCGAGACCCTAGGTTTTGTGGGAAGAGAGCAAAGCTGGAAACAGCTGGTGCTTAGTGGGAGGGAACTTCAATTGTCTTGACACCCCTGTGTACGTTTACATTGACTCCAAAACTTCTGTCCGCCTTCCGCAGCTGCACGTGTGCAGACCCTGGAGCTGGAATTGGCAGCTCTCTTCCAGAACAGCAGGTGGTCCCCTGTCTACAGCTGCAGCCCTGATCACATGTCACCCCATTGGGTAGCTTTGCCAATGATTCACAAGCTTTGCTTTGCATGAGTGGATCCTTTTCCCTGGATACCAAAGTTACTGCCCACGTCCACCATGCCCAAGAAGGAAATGCACATCTGGCTCAGGCTCGAACTGAAGTATAAGGAAAAGTATGGTAGATGTGGGTTTCTTTTTGTGTGACTTCGGAGCCCTGTGATATTGGGAAAGTTACCTAATCCCAATGTTTCTGTTTCAAAATTGTGTAGCATATTCACCCCAGATAGTGCACAGTTGACAGACAAAAGTGATGATCACCCTAAAGTCCAACTTGGTGAACCGATGAGTTCCTTGGGGTTATATATAGGAGTATGGGTAAGGGCTTACCTAGAGAAGCATAGGGGAGGGGTAACCCACAAAAGCCGAGGTGAGGGGTCACAGGAGCAAAGTGAAGTAACAATGGCATCTTTCCCATACAGTTGTGAGGATTGAGATGATGCACATGGCCCGGGACCTGGCATTAGAGTAACTTCTCTGTAAATTAAATCTCTTATTTTTGGTTGTTCTATGGTTGTATTCTTGATCTGGAAACATGATCACAATAATAATTTAAATTTCCTAACATTGTTATAAGAATTATAAGAACCAAATGATACAAGGTATGCATAGACGTTATGAATGATTCCATAACTTGTGTGAAAAAAATGATGCATTTCTTTAGACCAGACAGTTTTCCTGTAGGCTTCAAGTAGCCCACCATTGAGGAGATGTAATCTCAGTGTGTTTTGTGGCATTCTTTCTGTTCACTCATTCCTGATTTCGAGTCCTGCAAAAGTCTCTAGGCATTTTTGTTGAACAGGACATCAGTCTGATCATGCCAGTTAGGTTGATCTATTGTCCTTGTTCCAACACAGTAGCACACTGTGAAGATGGTACCCCTCTGAGATTCCAGTGCATGCTCCGGCATGATGGTCATTCAACAGATTCCAGGGGCTGGAGGAATGGCTCAGTGGTTAAAGCGCTTGCCTAGCAAATGCTAAGTACCCGAGTTTGATTCCCCAGTACCACATAAACTGAGCATGGTGGCATGTGCCTGTAATCCCAGCATTTGAGAGGCTGAGGCAGGAGGATTGCAGTGAGTCCACAGTCAGCTTGAGCTACAGAGTGAGACCCTGTCTCAAAAAAAGATAAAACACACACACACACACACACACACACACACACACACACACGCACGCACATACACACACACCAAAACCCCAAAACAAAACAAAAATAAATCCCCAAAACAAAACAACAACAACAACAACAACAACAACAACAACAACAACAACAACACAAAACAGACTCCCAAAAGACTCAACTCTTACTGCTGTATGTTCTGGGCCCTCTCTGAAAGTGGTGTTCAGACTGCTTCCCCTCTCAAAAACTCTCTAATAGCATTTTGGCTCCCAAGACCTTTGCCTGATGGTATTATTTTTGGTGACTATGGCAAAAGGGATTTTGCAGATATAATCAAATAGTCATGTAATCTTAAAATAGGAAGATTCTTCTGGATTATGCATTTGGGCCCAATCTAATCAGATGAGCTTTAAAAAGAAAAACCTTTCTTAGCCTGGTAGTAGTAGAAGAGAGAAGCTTGAAAAATGAGAAAGATATTCTTCTTCTTCTGTGGGCTTAAAGATGCAGGAGTCACTCAGCAAGGAGACGGGGAAGCTCAGTCCTACAGTCAAAAGGCATTGAATTTTCTCAGAAACCTGAAAGATCTTGGAAGCATATTCTTCCTGCAGAGGCCTGCCCAGCAGACACCTTGATTTTATTCTTGGGAGGTGCTGAGAAGAGCCTGGATTTCTGACTCACAGAACTCTGAGATAATTTGTGGGTTCTGTTTTAAGATGCTAAATTTGTGGTAGCATGTTACAGCAGAAAGAAAAAAACCTAATATAATATTCAAGAGTCCCAAACCTTTTCTCACTCTTGAGAAATATTATTAGGTTCACACACTTATGTTTCTTAAACTCTATGCCCATGCAGATAGGCAGGCACAGCATTTGTGTGTGTGTGTGTGTGTGTGTGTGTGTGTGTGTGTGTGTGTGTGAAAACATAGGAGCTGTGGTCACAAAATATTCCAGGGCAGAAGATTCTGATTATTTCTATTTTTGACCCTGCAATCCAAACAGCTTTACATTTAGGAGATGCAAAGATTTAGGCACCACGCGATGGAGGAAGGATCAAATGTACAAAATCTGAAATGAAAACCTCAATGAAATTTCTTGTTTGATAAATGCTAATGTTACTTGCATGTAATGGATTTTTTTTGGGAGGGGGTTGTTACAGGAATTTAAAATTGTGTGCACTTCTGCCCATCCTGACCTTACTCAACCTAGCTTGTTTCCAAGTGGTCAAAACGTTGTCTTTCACACAGGAATGGAAACTGCTTCTTAACTAGAGGAACCCTGTGGTATTGCTGATAGTCAAGGCGTCTTCTGGTTTGATGTCTCCACCATGACACATCTGATCTCCTTATCCTAGAATAACAGAGACAGAGAAAAATGCATCTGGCCCTGGAAAAGTTTTGCTTCTGCACCCAGAATATGTCAGGAAACCAGGTGTCACCCTTCTTGTGCTATATACCAGAGTTCTGTGAGACAGAGGTCTCATGGGGGACAAGTGTTCATACTGTAGTGTGTGGGTACAAAGCTTATTTTCAGTTCCCTAAATCCATCAGATACTATTAAAATAGCCTCACAGCCTATCCAACCATTCTAGTTCAACATGAGTTGAGAGCAAATATGGTAGGAAGCCTCTTAAGAACCTGACACACATGTCACACCCATAACTCTGAACCCATCTGCTTCAACTCTCCCAGATATCTATCTATCTATCTATCTATCTATCTATCTATCTATCTATCTATATCTATATCTATATCTATATATATATATATATTTGTATTCCTACTATGTGCCAGACACAGCTTGGTCCCTAAGATACAGAGATGAACAAGACAGATCTAGTGCTAGCCTTTTATTTTGTGAAGAAGAAACCACAAAATAACTACGTTTTCAAATGATTTGAGGTACAATGACCTTTATAATCTCTCCCGATGGTAGACACTCATCACATAGTTATATCTACAAGTTAAACACCATGTTCTTCTTTAAATACCACCTGGCACAGCACAGACCTACAGACTAGCCATGTTCTTGAGGAGCTGAGTGGTGACCCAGGACAAATGTGACTCAGAGATGACATCAGACATCCCCTGCTCCAAACCAGCAAATCTCCCAAGTACACCAACATATCAGCTCTAGTTGTTTCTGACTATAACATTCCACTCCTAGTCTCTACTCCTTAGCTTGCATTTTGAAATATCACACAATGAGGAAAGGCTGGATTTCTGCCAGCATCAAGGCCGGCTGGTATGACAGGCCAGGCCAGGGCCAGGCTAGGGTACTGAGAACTGCTCTTCCCTGGGTAACAGCCTGAAAGACAAAGAAGCCTTGGCCCCAGGCTCCACTGCTAGACCAGGAGAAGGAAAAGAAATCATAGGTATTCGCCCTTGCTCACAAAACTAGCTCAAACTCCTCAGAGTTCACAAAGTGCAGGACACGCACTGCAATATGGAAAGCAATGGCCGGAGTGTGTGTGCGAAAATGTCAGTGAAGGCATGTGCACACTTCCCGCAGGCCGTGAACAAGCCTGCTTCGCTCTGGCTCAGTATTGGTTCCCTATTCTTTGGGAACCCCTGACTGTTCGGAATTTAACTGTCAGCTGCTACACCAGTCATGCCCCTTCATCCCGCTGCTCAGAATTTGGAGAGAATTCATTCTGGCCCCCCGCTGGCTTTTCTTTTTCTCTCTATAAGTCCCTAATGAGAGGGTAAAGGCTTTGATGGATGCGGCTCTCAGGGTACCCTTGCGATCCATACAAGTGGGGTGCAGTCAAAGAACATCTTGACTTTAGGTGTGCTTTTGCAGTTTTAAAAGCATATGTGCACCGTGGAGGGTATCTTTGTGTCTAATGACGTACGGCTGTCAGCATGTGTGTGTTTAGGAAGTGCCTGACTCAATCTGCATATATTACGTGGGTGTAAGTCATAGTTAAGCTTGTGAGAAAGCATGTCTGCTTTGTGAATGGGAACTCAGAGTGTTTTATGTGGGATACATGGTCTTGTGCCTGTGAGTGTATATGCAGCTGTGTGTGTGTGTATGCATACACGTGTGCCATGTGTGTTCACCAGTGAGGGGGATGGATCAAGGTACACTATACTCTGCAGACAATTCACTCCTGGACCTCTGATCTAGCAAACAGCATGGCAGTCCTTCTGCAGGCAAGCTTTCCTACAACTCTGGATTTGCTTAGAACTGGGAGCCCGGGGGACAGAGCTGGGATCACTCTGGGCCTGGAGGTCCCTCCTGGCCAGACGTTCCCCTTCTGTCCTTGGACATTGCCTCCCCAGGCTCACTCTCGTCATCAGCCTCGGCTGGGTCCTCGGGCATTGGCCACTCTCGAGTCTGCCACTCCAGCCTTTCAATCCGGTAAGCAATCTTGAGTGCACTGGATTCCAGCTCAGCTAGCAGGCGAGCAAACTTGGTCTGCAGGTCATCAAGCTGCTGGTCAAGGCCTCTCAGCCGGGACGCTGTGGCCTCCTGCAGGGCAATCTCAGCGGCCTCAGCATTGACGTCCAGTTTGTTCATTTTGAGCAGGATCTCACGGCCCTTCTCCTCCATGACAGCCTGGGCTTGTGGGTACTCGCTTAGCACTTCCCGCAGGTCCTCCTTGCTCAGGCAGAACAGGTCTGAGTAACCTAGGCTCTTGATGTTGGCTGTTCGGCGGTTCCCAGACATGTTCCCTGTGTCCGTGGGCAGACAGATGGGAAGACAGTTAGCAGAGGGGAGGGAGGTGGCATTTCACTCCTGAACTGGGACCCTGATTTGTCCTTCTGAGCCTCTTTTTCCACCTCATTAATTCTTTCAGTTGATAGTGTACTGGGGACTAGGCCCTATCCGTGACCTGCCTCAAAGATTCATCATCTAGAGGGGAGAGGCATGTAATAGGATAGTTATGTAACAGTATGGCAGTGCTCTGTAGATACACGCTTTAGGCCCTGTGAGAAGACACTAAGCCGTAAGGCAGGGCAGGACATTTAGAGAGGCCTTGAGGAAGGACTGCCTAAAGCAGGTAGGAGGTAACTCGAGGTTAAGCGAGAGGGCAATACGACCAGGAGGAAGTGTGTGAGCAGACCGAGGGATGCTGTACAGAGCTAGATGAATGCAGAAGACAGCATGCAGTTCAGAGTAACTGAGGCACAGGCCATGAGGAGAGCAGAGAGAGGAGAAGCAAGGTCACTCGGGATCTTTTAGACCATGGCAAGTTCAGATGTTATGCTGAGGGCAGTGGGAAGCTAATGAAACGTTTTAAGCCGGAGAGCAATATGGTATCATTTCCTTATTTATTTAGTGGTACTTGGGATTGAACCCAGGGAGCTACATCACAGAATCCTGGCTGGGCTTGAACTTGTGAACCTTCTGCTTCAGCCTCCCAGAGTTATCATTTGCAATTTACAAAGATGTTGGTGGGAGTTGGGTGGGAAAGTAGGTTAGGGTGAGTGTTGCAAAATGTCAGAGCTACAGTGACATCAGAAAAGGTCCATTTAGTTAACATTTGCTATGTGGCAGGCACCGTGCTCTGTGCCTCGCTGATACAACTCACTTACTTTCACAAACGACTCTCTGGGCTTTCAATCTCACCCTCATTGGATGGATGAGAAAATTGAGGGCTAAATGGAAAGGGTGACCTGCTTTAAGTTAGGCAGAAATCAGAGGACAGCAGATGGGAGGTGGCAATGGAGGAGATTTCAGTTCTCTGTGGGAGGGTAGATGTGGATAAACCACGACAGGGTGAAGTCCTCAGGCTGGGAGAGCCAGCCTCGAGCATGTCCGGTCTCAGTAGTGTGGGTGCCACCCCCTTTCGGAGCTTTACCCTCTCTCAAAGCATCAGTTTATTAAGCTGTGATTAAGTATAACAACTCCTCCCATGTTGGGCTGATAGGAGGACAACTGAAACTGGTCTGGTCAGGCATTGATGGTCAGTAAGTGGGAATTCCTTTTTGCTGTTTCTTGTACAGACCCCAAGTGTGTGTACTTACTACCTGCGTAATTCTGGGCACGCTATCAAAGCTCTCTGAGTTTCAGCTTCCCTGTCTTCAAAATGGGGCAACACTAGTGGAGTCTACCTTACAGAGCAGTATGAGAATTTAACAAGTTGATACACTTCGCATGTTGGTAAACGTGAAACACTTAGCGGAGGGCATGTGGTGAGCATGTGATGCATGTTAGCTATTATTACTAGTATGTCAGTACTTCAGTCAATATCCACACTCAGTACCCACAATACCTCTCCCAAGGATACACCCAGCTCAGGGCAGAGATACTTTATGTCCTGCTTGTCTCCTGATCCCTGACTCAGGTAAGGTCAGGTTTCCATAATCCTGAGTCCCATCCTGTCCCAGCTCCTGATTCTGTAACCACAATCCCCTCTTCAGCCTTGTCCCCAGGACACATGCAAGGGTGCCCACCTTTGATGTTGATAATGCTGATCTCCCCAAAGTAGAGCCCTGCACCCAGAACAGCATACTGGGTGACACCATCATCTGCCACCACGGCCAGCTGACCCTCACGGATGATGTACATCTCTCGACCAATGTCTCCCTTGCGGCATACATAGTCACCAGGTGAGTAGGTTTGGGGCTGCAGCTTCAGCACTAGCTCCTCCAACAGGCTGGCCTCACAGTTCTGGAAGATTTGCACCCGGCTCAGAGTGGGCAGGTGGACGGACACGGCCACTTCTGCTCGCAGCCGCTCGGGCAAGTGCTGTAAGATGGCTACCTCGTTGGTCATCTTCTTGTTGATCTGCAGGTGCTGGTACCTGGGAAAAGGGAAGTGACATTTCCTCACCAGCCCCTACGTGCCTGCCTCTGTCAGTTTCACCAGGACTCAGCTGAGCTGAGAGCCTGACCACACTGAGGTCTCAGAGAGTCTTGGGAGTACTTGGGAGTACCCAAGAGTTGGTTGCTCTTTGTTGGTCACATACATGTTTTGGCTTTTTTTTTTTTTTTACCTCACCCAACATATGGAAGCTTCTGCTACATGGTAAGGAATAAGACACCTTCACGCCCTGTCAGGCACCACTGTACCCTTCATCAACATCTCGCACACCCCCACTAATCACTACCTCAGTGGCTGGCGTTTGTCCTCTCAGAGACCCTTTGCCATGCTCCCCATCTGGGTGGCATTTGGACTTTATGTTCTGAACATGGTGTGCATTACCATAATAAAGAAAATCACCTTCTGGCTGGCTCTTGGGAGATCCTGCCCATCTCCACTCCTTCCAGAGTCTTCTGAGCTCCCATTCCTTGGCTGCCACGCTGTCCTTCTGCTCATGAGGTCCTCTCCCTATCAGTCTCCTTCCCAGTCTCTCCCTATAGTCCAGATGGCCTCAGCAGAAGGCACCACTTTATGGGCCTCCTGCAAGCCTACCAAGAGTGCTACATTTGCATTGCCTTGGGCCAGCTGGCAGCAAGACCAAGGTGGCCTCTTCTACGTCCTACCCCAGCCCTCTTCTTAGCCCAGAACCCCATGTTCTCACCAGTCAATGACTCGCCGTTCCAGCCTGCGGTTGACGTGTTGTAGCTTCATGTACTTCTTCACCAGTGCGTGGTCTGGGTAGAAAGCCGCATCTGCAGTGTTCATGTTATAGATGACAGAGCTCATGCTACCCATGATGGTGGCAAAACCCATGACAGCCAGCAGGAAGTCACCCACCATGAAGAGGTACTCCTCCTCCCGGGCTGGCAGTGGCGTGTCTCCCACGGTAGTCAGAATTAGTGTGGAGAAGTAAAAGCTGTAGAGGTACTGGCGCCGTAGGCGCTCAAAGCCAGGTTGCGCAGGGTCTGGGTACACCCACACGTCACGCCCAAAGCCCAGGTACCGGGACAGGGCAAAGTAGAGGCAGCTGTTCCAGTGGATGACGACAAAAATGTAAAGCATCAGTTTGGCAATGCGAAAGGCATTTGGGTAGGCTGTGCGGGTCTCTGTTCGGTCGAAGGCTTCGAAGAGGCGAGGCACGCGAAGAAAGCGGTTCAGCCTCAGAGTTGGCATGTGCGGACCTAGCTGCACATAGGCCGCGTCGGTGGGGACCAGAGAAGTCAGGTCCAAAACGAAGCCCCATGTGCGAATGTAGCGACTGGCGATCCTGCCCTTGTCTACCACCAGGATGCCCTGTTCTAAGAATCCTGAGAGAAAGGAGGGAGGGGACAGGTTGCTATTAAGTATGGGTAAGTGTGGGCAGGTTGGGGTAGGGCGGGGAGATTGTAGCAAGGACAGGGCAGAAGTGGGCATAACACACTCCAGGGGTCTGGGGTGCTTAGGGCTAGGTCAGCAGAGAGAGAGGTGGGTGAGAATGGAAAGTGTGGAACAAAGGTCACCACAGGGGCATACTGACCTGTGTGGAAGTGCACCACGATGTCCAGCAGGTACAGCAGGTCGCTGGTGTAGTCCAGTACAAACCAAGCCACCAGGTAGCCATGCTGCAGGTCAGGAAAGCAAGCTCTGTGGGGCAAGGATACATGGCACTGGCTGAAAACGCCCCCTTGTGTGTACAGCCATCCTGCTAGGCCCGTTGCTTTCAGCCTTGACTCTTCAGGGATGTCACTTGTGTTTTGGGCCCTGCCCAAGAATCTGTTCCTCTCCTTTGGCCTTCTCCCCTCCCCCCCCGCCCCCCACTGAGGCCCCTCTTTTAGAGCCCCTGCCAAACCTGCACACAATGATGATGAGGTTGTACATTACTGGGAAGACCATCGTGTTCAGCCACCAGTAGTAGTAATCTCCAGATGGATCCAAGACAGGCAACCTCTTCCTACAGGCAAAAGAGATTTTTCTGTATTAGTTCACCAGACATGCAATGCTGTGGTCGTATCTCAGGGCACCAAGAAGAAGGAGGATCCATGGAAATGGGTAGATCTGGTATAGGGAACAGGACCCCTCTCACCTGGTCCCAGAGGGAGCTGCAGGGGTGGACTCTGTTGTCTTCACTTTGCTGTCCTGGTTCATGGTTTTGCGGCCTGGTGCTTGTGGTGTATGAAATATCCAGGGCTCCTTTGCCTGTAGGTGGCTCTGGCAGGTGGGAGTTAGTGCTTGGCTGCCTGAAGAAGGCTATGCTGGGCTCCAGCCGTGATTTCTGTCCTTGCAGCTCTTAGCAACAGGATCAGAGCTACATTTACTGAACGGATGGGGGTAGGGTAGCTCCAGCGTTCTGCCCGATCTCCCAGGCCTTGGCTTACACCTAGCAGCTAAACACCTTTAATGAGGTCCCTGGGGAAGGCAGGGGGAGCATGCCTCAGAAGAACATCTGGTCCTTGTTTCTACTTTCTTTCTCTTTTCCTTTAACCCCAAGCTAAGCTACATAGGGGCCCTGCAGATTAGGAGGTGCAGGTTTAAATGCTGTTTTGTTTTGTACAGGGTCTCTGCTGGACCTCATTTTTAAAATTTACTTAACAACTATGGCTCATCTTTGTCAGGCACTGAATTAGTCTCCAGGGACAAATTGGTGCCTCTCCCATCAGATGGCAGCTCTGTTTTTATGATCCACACACTTTATCTACATTCGCTCCTATGTAAAGTACTTCTTGCTGGATGCTGTGATGGGGGCCACCTTATGGGGCTCCTGTCACGATTTCTTTCCTGTTACTCCTAATTCCTACTGCCACCAGGTAGTTCCCACATTTTCTGGATCTTCAACATCTTTCAACTTTGCCTTTTTGGTGTGTGGATATACTTACATATACCAAAACAAGAGCCCTATTAATTATTCTTTACCTTGAGGTTCCTTTTGGTACTATCATCTAGCCAACAAGTCATAATCAGAACTTCTGCTATATGCTGGGCCAGTATCATGCACACTTGCTTTCCCCCAGAGGCTCGGTCTGGAAGTAAAGATCAGGGCACACAAGCAACACGCATTAGATAATAACATTGGGGCACTCATTTCCAGCATATTGATAAGGGGTATGAGGAGGCTACACAGACCGCTATTATAAAGATGTCCCAAATGTTGCCATGAGTATAAAATATTAAAAGCATAAAAGATAAACAAATGTTTTCTTTGAGAAAAGCTATGGAAGACTTAAATTACACACGAAGTATATCTCAAAAAAAATTAACACTCTTCTGGGACACTTTGTATGTAGAACACAGGAAGATTCCCAACTGAGCTAGAGTCTGTTAGATATAGTTAGGAATAAGAGACGGGGGAGTAAGGAGCACTAAAGGCAGAATGCACGAGTCATACATGGCATAGAAACATCAAAGACACAGGGAGCTGGGAAAATACCATTTTATTTTTTTACAGAAGTTGGAAGAAACAGTGGTGAGGAATGAGGCAGAATTATGGACAGAGGGCAGCTGACAGAAAGTTCTGCCAGCTCTGTTACAAAGCCTGAATTTTACCCCAAGACAATGGTGAACCTGGGAATGCTTTGCACAGTTAAGTGATAAGATCAGATATGTGTTTTGGGAGTTTCTAGGGAAAAGCATCTATTGTCACCAATCTGCTTCCTCAAGCTCTGTTTTCCCATGTCTTCTGTGGTGTCATAATTTTTCTTTCATATTTATTTCCTCCTGTTTCATAAGTTCCTCTGCCCACCCCTTCCAAGTCCATGTTTTTTAAGAACTCTGTTCTATGGCTTCCTCTCTCCACACTGGCTGATCTTTTTAATCTGTACCTTTGCCATCTATGAGCACCCTGAACTCTCCCTGAGCTCGTTACCGACATGATTAACTGCTCTTTGGATGTCTTCAGTCATCAAGTGCTTCTAATATCCACCTGTCCACTTCTCTGCATTCTTTCCACCTTACTTTGGGCTTTATCACCTCTTGGCTGGTCATTTGAAAAGATTTCCTATCAATCTGACCAAGCATAAAATTCTTTATAGCTCTCTATAGTTCCAAGGATAAAATCTAAACTTCTAACAGGGCCTATAAAGCCATCCAGAACCTAAAGTCTATTCATGTCTTCAGCCTCACGTGAGGTTTCCTCTGCATGTTCTCTAATCTCCAGACACATTCTACTGACTAGGGATCTCAGAGCACCCTTCCTGTGTGGGTTGTAACTTTCTTTGAGATAGGTTCTCATTTTGTAGTCCAGGCTGGTCCTGAACTTACTATATAGCCCATATTGGCCTCAAACTCATAGCAATCCTTCTGCCTCAGCCTCCAGAGCGCCATTTCTTTTTAAATACTATTTTGAATTAAATTTAGGCCCATAGAAATGATGCAAAAAATGGTACGAGAAGTTGTAAACTCTTTACTCATTTTCTATAATGTTATTTTATTTAACCAGAGAATAACAAAACCACTTAACTAACACCGGTACGATAGTTTAAACTACCAACCTCACCTGTAACTTACACCTCTCTGTTTCATCTTACTCTCATTTCTCAAGTCACTTAATCTTTGTGCCTTGACTAAAACAGTAGCCAACGGGTCACTGAGCAAGGCATAGGTGCTGAGAAGTAAGGGTAAGATGGTTACTGTTGGGGCACTAAGGTAGAAATCCAACTGTATGCGCAGGGACAGCACAAATCCTAGCTGCTTCGCAGGCAGCACCCTCTGGAGTTCGGCTTTTCCGCAGGCCCTGCCTCGCCACTGACTCCGCCCTTAGGCCTACTCTTCAGGGCTAGCCCTGCCCCTTTACGCCCACTCTAAGCACCGCCCAGATCATTGGCCACGCCCCTCCCCCTGCATTTTCCTGCTCCATCCTTCTCCCAAGCCCCGCCCTTTTGGTCTCGCACCCAACCTCTAAAAGTCGCATCGCGTCTTAGATCCCACCCTCTGCCCTCTGGTTCGACCTTTTCTCCTTAGGCTCCGCCCCCTCCGGCAGGCCTCCGCCTCCCCGGAGTCCTGCCCCTTACACAGAGCCCTTCTGGAGGCAGGGTTTACCGCACGAACGGGCGTCCCCTGGGCGGGAGGCGGAGCTCCTTATTCCAAATAAGGTAGGCAACTCCGCCCCTGCACTCCGGCCGTTGCCGGGAAACCAGCGTCGACGCTCTGTCGGCCTTGGCCAGCCAATCAGCTGCCACGCTATTGCCCAGGCGTGCGTCGCTGGGCGGCTAACGTGTGGTGCGCGGGGGCGCGGGCTGCGTGTGGCGCGGGGCGGGGCAAAGCTGGAGCCTTTAAGGAGCGATGGCGACGGCCTGAACTCACCTAGCTCTGCCGCGACGACCGGGGCCTGGCCCGGGCCGGCGTTCTGTGAGTGCACCGTGTGCGTGGGCCGGAGAGGAGCGCGAGGAGGCGAGGGCCTCGGGGAGGGTGGCCCCGCCTTTGGTGACTCGTGGTCGTGAGGGGACAGCGCGAGGAGTGGCAGGTGTGCGGGTCTGTGTCTGAGGTAGGAGAGCGGGGTGAGCGAGCCTAGAGGTGAGTGGACAGCGGAGCTGCTTAGAGGAGACTCCGGGGCGCCTGCCGAGGGCCCGAATTGGAGGACTGCATGACCGCGGATTACGAGGAGGTTGGGGCCCCTGAGGGGAGCGTGAGGGACAGACCTGGGACAGAGCGAGGGGGCAAGGCCCGGGCGGGGAGGGAGAGCAGAGGCGACGTGTGAGGCGGGTGGAGGCAGAGTCCGAGCGAGGAGTGAGGGTTCTAAGTCTTGGGTGAGGGGGTGAGGTTGGTTCTGGGTCGCTTTCCCTTAATTGGCCTGCCTAGTGAGACCAATAGTTTTAGACTTAGGACAGCGCGGGTAAAGTGGTGTGCACTTGCCTCTTCTGCTCCGATGGTATTTTAGAGGGAGGAAAATTAAAAGGCGTCATGGACCTATAGTAACGATGATAGAGACACTTATTTTTGAGGCACATTATCAATATTTTGGGTCCCAGTTCTTCAGGACTGAAAACTTGCAAGTACTCCCTCTCATGAAAAAGTGTTTTCCTTCCCTCCCTTCTTTCTCTCCCTGCCGCCCCTCCCCTCCCTCCCTCCCTCCCTCCCTCCCTCCCTTCCTTCCTTCCTTCCTTCCTCCCTCCCTCCCTCCCTTCCTCCCTCCCTCCCTCCTTTCCTCCCTTCCTTCCAGTTATGACTGCTTGTGTTGTCTTTCTGCCTGCCTCTGGGCAACTTACTCCGCTGTTGCCCCTTACCTATGGTTGGGATCTGTGTTGGATTGAATGCTCCTGGTGGCTAATTCTACTTCCATGGAATTCTCATCGTTTTACACACGTAGCGCTGTATTTAGGATGGCCTTGCTCTTCTTTTCGTAGAGTTAAATAAAAAACTCTACTGAGGTAATTTTGTGTATAATAAACTCATTTAAAATGTCCATTTGGTGAGTTTTGACATATGTACATATTTGTGAAGTTATCAAGATATCAAACATCGACCCCCAGAGTTTTCTCCAGTTTCTTTGAAATTCATTCCTCCCTCCACATCCTCTAATTGAGTTCATGTTATTAGTATTTTACAAGTCCCTTCTTTCCACCAGCCCACCCATGAAAATTTTGGAAATTTGGAGAGTGTCACTTAGTGGTAATGGCCACTTTCACATCCTTAAACTTTTCTACTCCATTCTCTCATAGATCTGAGGTATCTTAACCCTTCTCATACTCCTGGAAGGGTCAGGTACTTCCAAAGACTATTTATTCTTTGAGAATTAGGAGTAACCTCAATCTCCATTCAATTCCAAATGCCCAGCCTTAAAGCTAACTAATCTAGTTTGTGGTCAATTTTCATTGCTTGAGTGTGGAGCAATGAAACGGGTCTTTATACCCCGGGAAGCCTGTCCAAACAGTCATATCGGACCTATGTGAGTAACAGAATTTAGAGTAATGGTTCCTACACACTGGGCAGAGGACGCAGTTTGTGATAGTTTTCACCCATACAAGATGGAAGAAGAGAAAGACATGAGTTTTCTACAAACCTAAGTTTATTCTGAGGTTACCATTCCTTGGGCATTAAGTGCCCTTTGACTGGTAAATAGTGATGATAGTATATGGTGAGTTTTAAAAAAATAGTCGTTTGCCAAAATAGAAAGTCACAGCCCCAGTTTTAATTTTGGAACTTAAAAAAATTATTTTAATGGTTCTTGAAATCTTGAAATTTAGAGTAATGATAGTATAGTTGGTTTATGTTGAGGAAACATGCATTTATATAACAGTAGTTATTTTCTATGAGATCAAAATTTCATGCTTTGCAGAATAAACTCAATTGACTGGATTTGTATAGATACCTTGTGAAGAAGACAAAGGAAGGAATTTTTATTTCATAGTTGAGAAATCAAATTCAGAAGCTAGAAAGTCATATAGTCAATTGACAAAGCTGTACTCAGAATTTGGTTTTCTCAGAGTGAAAGTGACTTAGGGAAAGATTTGTAACAAGGAATAAAGGTGATGTGGGATAAAAGGCAGGTGATATATAAGAAGCATTGTGAGGATGTGGAGGACCTTATACTGCAGAAAGTTATTTTTTAAAATATAATTTATAGGTGTTCTGTTTGCAGAAAAGATTAAAGAGGCTTTGAAGGTGTCATAGGGATGAGGGTTATATTTAATACTATATGCATGACATTGTAACAGATAGGCATAGTCCCTGGATCACATTAAGGTAATGATAGGATGAGTTAAGTCATAGTTAGATGGTGCCTAGGGACTGCCTGCGTTCTTGGTTGTATTGGAGAAGGTACCAGATTTGTTGAGCTTATTGTTTGCTATACCAAATCCTTGGTTGAAGTAGTACATTAATTATAGTGGATTTTAACTTCTGACATATAGCTGGATGGTAGCTTTGAGAGAATAAAGCAAAGATGGGGATGATGGTACAGAGTTAAAAACATGTTTACATTGTGTTTTGTAACAATTTATTCCATATTCACTGTGTGCCAGTCTGTCTGCTAAGTGCTGGAAAATCAAACTCTTAATTCAGGTGTGTATTCCTTTATTAATTTGGCAAATACTTCTTGAGCATATAATCTATTTTCAATTCTCACATTTTATAGGGTAACAAGATAAATAGCGGTTCCACGAAGTCTCAAAGAGTTCTCAGTCTTGTTGGGAGAGAGACACATGAAAGGATAGTGTCAATTTGGAGAGAGAATGTGAATATAAAAATAAATCATAATGAGGTGGTTACTTCTCCATATCTAGCCTTAGTCTCTATATATTCAGTGTTCTGTATATCTCCACAGACACCACAAATTAACATGTCAAAACCAAAAATTGCTGTCTTTGTTCCAAAGACTGCTTTTGCACCCATATGATCTATTTCAGTCTAGTTAAGGCCCTCAGTGTCATTTTCCATTTTTTTCTGTTCCTTTGTTTTCCTAAGTCAGTTGTAATACATCTCTGTTCTCTCCTCCTTATCTCCATTGGTTTTTTTGGTTTCCTTTTTGGGGTACTAAGGATTGAACCCAGGGCCTTCACAATGAGCTGCATCCTTAGTTAATCCTTTTGAAAAATTTTTTTTTTTTGATTTTGAGACACAGACTTGCTAAGTTGCTAAATTGTCTAGTCTGGGCTCAAACTTGTGATCCTTCTGCTTCAGCACCCCAGTACATGCACCATCACACCTAATCTGTCTATTTTTTTTTAAAAAGTCCCTTATCTTAAAACTTATGTTTTTTTTTTTTTTTTTCCCCCTCTTCCTAGGATGATCTTTCTAAAAATACAGATCTAAGCATCTCCTTTGCTGAAAAACTTTGGCTCAATGTCTTGTAGGATAAAATCCAAGTTCCTTAATATGGCCTCAACTCACCTCTTTAGCCTCATCTGCTGCCTCTCCCTAGACTGTGTTCTAGTTTGAATAAATTGTTCATAGGTCCCTAACATATTACCCTTTTGAGTCTTGAAATCTTTGCAGTAAACTGCCTTCTCTTCTCAGAATGCCTTTCCCCGCCTGCCTATTATGCTTTTTCTTATCTTTTAGGATCAGTTTCACCTTCTCTTTGAAATCTTTGTTACTCAACAGAGATAGAGATAACCCTGTGTGGTGTGAGAGTTCTTGTTTTAAAGGGGAATCACTGTTTTGTGTATTGTTAGTCAGAGGTGAGCAGTAATAGCAACAGGTGATATTGGGGGCGGGGAGAAGATGAGTGCTGTCCTTATCTTGGTTTGTGTGAGGGATAGAAAAGTAGGGAGGATGTGGCTGAGCTAAACACTAGATTAGTAGATTCCTTTTAGTAGCTCTTTTATGTTTTTATGAGGTTCAGTCGGGTTTATTTTTAATATTTAGGGTAATAAACCATTTGTACTTATTTATGTCCTAAGTTTTCTTGCCTAGGAAGAGCCATTGTAGGAAGAGATGAACTTGAGGATTTTGCTTATTGGTCCTTGGAAGGTCATTTTGGTCTCTTCCTGCCTGATACAAGTATTGCAGGTTTATCCCTGTCCACAGCTTCCTCCTTCCCTTTGCCTCTCCCAGGGCAAAGGTTTAAGTGAGGCTGAGCCACTCACTGACCTTTGTTTGCTTATTCTGAAGCTGGTTGATGTTGTTACCTATAAAGTCCGATTTTGGACCCTAAGGTGAGTGTCTGGCCTTGGCAGTGTGTGGGTCTGAGAGATCAGCTTCCTCTTTTTGCCCTATGGCTGAACCTGAAGGGATTCTGGGAAGAGAAGGGAAATCTGGAAAGAGTTTTTTTTTTTTTTAAAAAAAAATTTTTTTTTACCTTTGCTGTGAGAGGAAATGACATTTTTACCATATTCTTTGTCTTCTTCTAAACTTTGTTGGTAGTCAAAGTAGATAACAGGAATGTCAACCTATGGCCTTTTCTGTTTTTTTTTCAGTAGGTGAACAGGCCTTGCTTAAATGTTGGTTTGGGTTCTGATTTGCGTTTTCCCATGTTGCTCGTCTCTTTGCAGTCTCTGAGAAGTGGACATGGGGAAGGTGGTGAGGAAAGGTTAATCTTTCTTGAGGCTGCAGTGCTTTCTTTTTCTTCCTTTTTTTTAAAGACAGGGTCTCACTCTGTAGATTAGGCTTGTCTTGGACTCGCTACATAGTCTAGGCTGGCCTGGAACCCACGGCAATCCTCCTGCCTCAGCCTCCTGAGTGCAGGGATTACAGGCATGCATCACTATGCCCAGCTACAGTGCCTTTCTTTTTTCTTTTCTTTTTTTTTCTTTTGAGACAGGGTTTCTTTTTGTAGTTTGGTCTGATCTTGAACTCACTGTATAGCCCAAGCTGTCCTCTAAGTCACAGCAATGCTGCCTAATGCAGTGCTTCTTAATGGTTAAGGCATGCAGAAGTATTGGCATCCTAGGTATATTATAAGCTAAAAGCAACTATTAAATCTTTATAATTAAGTGTCAGAACCTAGAGGCAGTTTAGTTTTGATTACATTACAGCCTTATTTTGCTGAGATTGGGTACTTGGCCCTTTTTCAACTTACTGAGGTTTTGAGTGTGAAATGATGACAGTGTGAGGATGGACACCTGAGGGGCATGTTAATCTGTTCTCTCAAAGATGTGAACACCTTGGTCAAACAGGATTAGGAGAGATCAATAAGAAAGAAACATGTAATTTACAGAATACCAGCATTATGCCTGGAGTGCTTCATAGATTTGACAATTTTTTAAATGAATTCATTGATGAGAAAACTGAGCTTCAGATGTGTGAAGTGATATATTTACAGTTACATAACTAGAAGGTCATAGTCGTACATTTAAACATTTGTTTGAAGGACTTCTGAGCTCAAGCTTTACTTTCTTCTTCTTTGTATTACTCTTGTTCATAAAATGTATGTTTTTAGACCTCAAATAAGATAGCGATGGAGAAAATATTCTTATATTGTTTAGACTCCTTGCAGGAGGAAGATAGCCAAAGCTGCATTAATCAGGATATAGTTAGGATTAGAGTTTATAGAAACCAGTAATATTCCAGGTCTAATAACAGTGAGAGGAACTAGTAAGGGGGCAAGTTCTTACTACTTACTTGCTTTTATTTGTTTGTTTGTTTGTTTGAGCCCAAGGCCTTCATTATGAGCTATATATCTTCAGCCCATTTTTATTTGAGACAAGTTCTCACTAAGTTGCTAAGTTGTTCAGGCTGGGCTCAAATTTGGGATTCTTTTACCTCAGCCTCCTAAACTGTTGGGGTTACAAGCCTGCACCACCTGACACTATTTAATTGTTGGCTTTGCCTTTCTTAGTCCATGCCTGCTGCTTGGGAGGTTAAGTAGTTGGGCATATAAATAATTTTTTCAGAGCATTCTTGCTGCTTAGAGTTATTAGTTAGTGTGACTGATGGTTCATAGGAAACCAGGTATGAAAACCCAAGCATTCATTCTGTGGCCTTTTCACCTTTTCATCCTTTGGTTTCTTCTCTATTACTACCCTGGGTGAAAGAGAGAGGTATGATTTGGCATAGGTACAGGGAGATAATAAATGTGAACTTCCCTCTATTTTACTTTTTTGTTTACCTAAAGTAGCCCTATCCTTTCTTATTGTTTTCCTACTTGCTCAGAGAAAGTGGTATACCTCTTTTTCTGAGATAAATCAAAATAATTTATTTTTCTGTTATCTCTTTCTTATTTATTTATTTTTATCTTTCTCGAGATTTCTTTTCTTACTTGAAAAACACCTTTAAGATTCCCTATCCAAAGCAAAACAAAACAAAAACTGGCTTGACAACCTCCACTCTGTCTCTTGGTTTGATCTATTTTTATCCTTCCCCATATCCCTGAATTTCCTGCAAACGCTTCTTAACATTCTTTGCCTTCTGTTCACTTTTTAGCCAACTATGCCCCTAAGTTTATTAAAAACTCAAATGACAAAACCATTGGGCCATTTTCAGTCTTCATTGTTCTTGATCCTTCTTTGAAATGCTAGAATCTCTTGTTTCTTGAAACATCTTTTCATTGATATATGTATTATTATTTCTTGGATTTCATCTTCCATTTTTACTACCTTCACAGTCTTCTTTAAAGACTCTTCTATTTCCCCTCTAAATCTTAGTTTTCCTTAGGATTTCACCCTTGGGTTCTTTTATGGGACCTACTGATATACTTGGGTAATTCCATCTACTTCCTTAGCCTTATCTATCACCTATGTTCTAATTACACTTGTATCTGTAGTTTTGCTTTCACCCTTGAGCACAAGTGTGACATTTCTATTTACTTTCTGCATGTCACGAATATCCTATATGTGTCTCAAAACTTCATGTGTCTCAAACTATATTTATTTTCTTTTCTAAACCAAATTCCCTTTGATATGCATTTCTAGTATGTTAATTGCATGTTCTTTTACTGATAATCTCTCATCCTTCATTCCTTTTCCATTGTTTTTTCTTTGTGATTCTTTCTGGTAGAATTTTATACGTGTTTGCATCCCAGACCTGCCTCTTACTAGCTGGTTAATTTTGGGCAACTTGTTTAACTTTTCTGGGCTTTGAATTTTCTCATGTGTAGAGTGGTGATTGTATGTGGGAAGTTGTGAGATTTAAATAAGCTACTTTATGTAATGCTTAGAATGGAGCTCATATAGTTAGCACAGTATGTTAGCTATTATAATTAAAACAACACTCAGTTCCATATACATTTTGGAATGCAATGTACTGTGTTGGCACTGGGATTTCAAAGAATGAGTGGTATGTCTCTGTCAAAACAACAGAAGACATTAAAGTATAATTTATTGGCAGAAGCATTATAGATTTGATTAATTATAGTATTACATGGAACATATTAAGATAGAGGTGAATCTGAGATTAATTTTCTTAGAAAGACGACTGAAATATCTTTTCTTTTTTAACCTGAAACATCTGTTTACATTGCCGTCTCTCTGTCTCCTCTCCACCTTATTCCGCTATGGGACCTACTTTTTAAGGGCAATAAGGGCAAATCTGTTTTTATTATTTCCTCGTTTTAAAACCTCCTTTGTTTATGTATCACATATATACATATTAATAAAGTGGGAAAAATAAATAAAACCTCCTTTGTCTCTATGTTGTCAGTAGATAAAATCCAAAGTACTTGTTGATACCAAGTGATGTTTATAACCTTCACCCATGTTCAGCTCAATATTGTAGCTGTTTTCTCCACACCAAACTTGCCACAGTGTTCCTCAAATTTGTCCTGTCCTTTCACAGTGCCATATATTTGTTTATACTATTTTAAATATGGTCTGGGGTGAAATGTGGCCTAGCATGCAGAAGGTCTGGGGTTTGATTCCCCAGCATCACGTGAAATTAGCTGGATGTGGTGGCTCATGCCTATAAACCCAGTACTCAGGAGACTGGAGCAGGAGGGTTGCCATGTGTTCAAGGCCAGCCTGGTCTACAGAGTGAGATCCTCTCTCTCCCCTTTGCCTCCCAAAGAAAGTCTGTTTTTTTTTTTTTTTTGCTCTGTCTATAACTACTATGTTAATATTGAAGACTTAAGTTAGGTATTACCTCTGTGGAGCGTTTATATAGCAGCTCAGGCAGAGTTAGTTGTTTTTGTTTATGCCCTGTGGTACTTGTATAAATATTTCCAATTACAGTATTTCTTGGCATTCATGTTTTGTTTTTAATCTTAGTATGTCCACTGCTGAGTTAGCACGGTTTCCACTACATGTCAGTATGGCTATGTACTGAATTAGTCAGGGGTGGGTGAGCTCTGCCTGCTCTTTTAGTACTGGTCCTTCCCCTCTTGGGATCTATGGAATGTGTCCTGCAGCATTGCAGCTACTTTCTTGTGTGATCTGGATATAGTGAGAGAGTAGCTGGATGAAAGAGGTGTTTGTTAATCTGATCTTTGGGAAAAATGTGGCACTGGTTTTGTTTCTGGGTTTTTTCAGCCTTTTTTAAGTATAAAGAGGAGAGACGACTGAACCACACATCTTTCTATGAAAGATTTATGTTCTTCAGACAAAACTGATGAAGAAGTGGTGAGTGTGATGGAGAAAGTCATGATGTGGGTCAACAGATAGTTTGGTAGTTTTTGTTTTTGTATTCATTCTTTCACTTTAGCATTTGTACATTGAAGAAATATTTAGAGTTCCTGGGAACTGCCCCAGGCAGTGGGGATACTAATGTAAATAAGACAGATAAACCTTGGTGTTGAACAGTTTGTTTTAGTGGGGAAGATGGACAAATAAATAATTTCAGGTGGTGCTGAGAAGACAGTAGGGCTAGGAAGCTAGGCTGAAGGGAGGGAGCGATTTAGGTAGAATTGTTAAGCAAGTCCTTCTTAGGAGATCGAATTTGAAAGGAACTGAGCAGTGAGAGCAGTGTGACGAGCAAGTGAACATTCCAGGTAGAGAGGAGAAAAAGTAATCAGGAAGTTTTATATGACCGAAGTTTGAAAAAGGGGATGAAAGGAGGATTATACAGGTTCAAGAGGAGTGAAGGTAAGGAATTTGGATCATTATTAGTATGGTAGGAGAAGAGAAATAGAATTTATGTTTCAAAAATATCAGTTGGCTCACGGTGTAGCAAATAGATTAGTAGGAGGATGAGAATGGAAATATGGAAGTCAGACTGGAAGCCATTGCAAAGAGGGAGGTGTGTTTTGAGAATAGAGGTAAGATATGCTGATTATCTGGATGTTGAAAGGAAAAGGAGAAACAAAAATGATGCCTGGGCTTTGGCCTAAACATGTAGATGAATGTTGGTATCATTTATTGAGCTGAAAAGGGCTGGGACAGTAAAGGTTTGATGGTAGAAATCGTGGGTTCTATTTTAGATAAGTTAGGTTGCAGGTGCTTGCTGTGTGTATGCCTGTGTGTATATAAATAAGTCAAGCTTTCAGTGGAGTAGTAGTTTTAAGTTCTGCTGAGGAGTGGAGTAGAGAGGTAGACTTGTGTGTATCCTCCATTCTCTTTTCTTGAATTAGGTTTGCAAGTCTGGACTGGGCACTGACTTCTGTGGTTGCTACTCAAGTCTGGTACAGTTTCTGGCTCCATGGCCAGCTTCTGGCTCCTACAGACCGGATGAAGCAGACTGGAGACAGAAGTGGAGAGAGCCTCCAGCTGGCACAGCCTCAGAGTGTAGCCCTCTGGCTGCTGGCCGTGCCCAGCCTGCCTTATGGAGAGGATGAATTGGCTGAGCAGACTGGCCTCCCGGGGCCCTGGGCACCGTGTACCTCAAGGGACCAGTCTGCAGACCCCTGTCATGGCTGACCCAGAGACCTGTCTTATGGTCTTCAAGAATCACTGGTCCCAGGTAGGAGACTGTCTGCCAGAGTGCTTGCTTCTTTGGCCACATGGGTTGTCCTAACCTGTGTTCTCACCTGTTCTATTAACATAACTTAGATTTCTTCCGTCTTCTGATCTTTCTCCCCAGGTGGTACGAATCCTAGAGCGGCAAGGCCCTCGGGTAGCTCCTGGAGGTGCAGATGATCTCAGTGCTGTGCGCAACCACACTTACCAGATGTTAACACTGCTGGCAGAGGATCGTGCAGCCTCTTCAGCCTCCTCAGGCCCTGGGCCCCTGCTAGAGTTTGCTCTTCACGAGGATTTGCTGACTCGTGTGTTGGCATGGCAGCTGCAGTGGGATGAGCTTGGGGATGGGGTCGAGGAGCGGCGTGCTGAACAGTTGAAACTGTTTGAGATGCTGGTGAGCGAAGCTCGCCAGCCCCTGTTGCGTCATGGTCCAGTTCGTGAGGCTTTACTCACCCTCCTGGATGCCTGTGGCCGTCCTGTGCCTAGTAGCCCAGCACTGGATGAAGGCCTGGTGCTACTTCTCAGCCAGTTGTGTGTGTGCGTGGCCCGGGAGCCCTCATTGCTGGAGTTCTTCCTGCAGCCACCTCCTGAGCCTGGAGCTGCACCGCGTCTTCTTCTCTTTTCTCGCCTAGTCCCTTTTGTTCATCGAGAGGGCACGCTGGGCCAGCAGGCCCGTGATGCCCTCCTTCTGCTCATGGCCCTGTCAGCTGGGAGCCCTACTGTAGGCCGCTACATCGCAGATCACTCTTACTTCTGCCCGGTTAGCAGCCTCTAGTGTTGGGGGTGGGATGTTGCATGTGGACATTGGATGGTGCCTTTCTATGCAGGAGGTGTGGAAAGGATAGGTACTAGGGTACTCTCCTCCAGGAAATAGCATTTAAAAGTGGCTCTCTAGGGTGGAATGGGGTTGAAACATGGGTCTAGATGTATAGAGCACATAGTAATGCTCTTTGTGATCCAGAGTTCCAGGTGAGGTCCTGCTTTTGGAATAGTTCTTGGGTCTACTCCCATCAAAACTTGGCTGGACATCTCTTCTGCTCTACTCTATATTTTCTGAGCCTTTGGTAACCTCCTATAGGTGCTGGCCACAGGGCTGAGTGCCCTGTACTCCTCACTGCCCCGAAAGATTGAGGTTCCAGGAGATGATTGGCACTGCCTGCGACGGGAAGACTGGCTAGGAGTGCCAGCCCTTGCACTCTTCATGAGTTCCCTGGAGTTTTGCAATGCAGTCATTCAGGTAGGATTGGAGTTCCTAGGAGGCGTGGTCCTTGTGTAGTCTAGCAAGATGGGAGAGAGTGCATTCCCTGGTGTTCTGCTATTCTGGCATTTTGGGGGTAGGATACCTTTAAGTGTTATACCATTCTGTTACCTTCTAGTGATTTCCTCTCAATCTCATTTCTTCTTTAATTACTACAGGTGGCTCACCCCCTGGTGCAGAAACAACTGGTTGATTATATCCATAATGGGTTCCTGGTGCCTGTCATGGGCCCTGCACTGCACAAGGTAAGAATCATAGTTGGCAATGCATACTACAGGCTAGACTGCAGGGTAGTAACCTCAGTAACTGGACTAGTATGGGAAGCATTGGGTAGGGTACTCCTTCCTTTTTTCCCTGTCTGCTCCTAGTTCTTCCTTAGAACCCAGGGAAAATAACTTGCGTTTGCAGAGAAACCCTAAGTTTCCAAACTCTCCCTTCCCTTCGTCCAGACCTCTGTGGAGGAGATGATCGCCAGTACCGCCTATCTGGAACTTTTCCTGCGGAGTATCTCAGAGCCTGCCTTGCTCCGTACCTTCCTGCGATTCCTGTTGTTACACCGGCATGATACCCACACCATCCTTGACACCCTCGTTGCCCGTATTGGCAGCAACTCCCGGGTATGGCCCTTATCACTATCCTGGCTTGCGTGGGTGAGCCATCTCTTTGTGCCTTTTGTTCTTGGAGGGTTTTTCTGCGCTTTGATTTTTGTCTCTAGTCACTTCAAAATTAGGTATTTTCTAAAATTAAAATTTTAACCATTTTGGGTTTAGAATTTGCTGTATTAACCTAGAACATAGTTATCCTTTCATATAACTGCTTGTCATGGCTATAGGTTTTTGCCATCCTGCAATTCTTGTAACATTAATCTGAGGTTAATTGCAGCTGCTATTGCCCTGTGGCCTGCTCTGGGTGACTTGAGATCACTTTGGATTTTGTGTTTGCACTGATAGATGTTCCAGCTATTACTAACATGCTCATGTTCTCTTTTCTTGGCATTTGAAGTATAACTTGGCATATGTTCATTCACCTGCCTACTTCATTTGTTCCTCCTACATATTTCTATTGAATATTTAGTATGTGCTGAACTGTTTGCTGGATCTGGGGATAGAATGATAGTGTTGCTATTAGATATTATTGCTGATTTCTTGGAGTTTACTTTATGGAGAAGGTAGGCCAGTAAACATTATTAATAGTTGAAAATTATGGTCAGTGTTTAAAAAAACCAAGGTGCTTAGAAAATAATAGGATGGTTAAGGAAGACCACTCAGAGGAGATGACTTTAAGCTGAAACATAAAGCTCATGAAGGAGTTAGCCTAGTGAATGTCAAGTGGAAGAGAAGTCTAGACAGAGGAAGAATATTCAAAAGACACTAAACAGGGTAAGAACTTACTATATACTTTAGGAAATGAAAGAATGGCGTGATTGGTGGTATAGTGAGCCAGAGAGAGAGAGAGAGAGAATGAAATGAGATGAAAGGAAAGCTGAGACTTAGGTGAGATTCAGAATATGACTGAGTTTATAATCCTAGCACTCTGGATGGCTGAAACAGGAAATTTATAGTTTAACCTTGCTTGGATATGTGAGCAATTTAGTGCGATCTTGTCTCAAAAAAATGCTAGGAATGTAGCTCAATGCATAGGCCCTACTTTTAATCCCCAGTGCTATGACAGAAGAAAAAGAAAAAGTCAAATTGCACATGGGTAAGAAGTTTGGTAGAAATTTATAGAAAATGAAGGTAGTTTTCTAGTAATGAAGACCCAAAGGTTTTCTAGGGGAGTAAAGCATTGAATTAGCTATGAACTTTATAAATTTATTTTGGCTCTGGGTCCAATTTTGCTTCCTTTCTTTATTAGAAGTAACTGAAGTTTCCTGGATCCTTGTTTTGAAATTAAAAATTCTTCAATCATTAAGAGTTCTGGTAAACTAACTGGGCATCATAGAACATGTTTCTGAGCCTAGGTCTCTGGGATGCTGAAGTAAGAGGATTGCAAATTCAAGTTCAGCCTAGGCAACTTAGTGAATTGATACCCTGTCTCTAAAAACTGAAAGAAGGACTAGAGATGTAGCTCATTGCAAACGCCCTGGTTTCAATCCTCAGTACTGAAAAAAAGAAAAAAAAATTATGGAAAACTCCTCTGGAATTAGGATATATGATATATGATAGTTTTACTTCATTTAGATTTCTGTGTATCTATGCTTTGTAAAGATGCAGTTTCTGACTAAGGGAGAGTATATAAAATATATTTATTGTAATTAGCATTTATGAGCCAAATGTACAGATCTGCAGTGGTTTAAAGATGACAAAACAACAGGTTCTAAGCTGTATCTTTGATCTCTTGAATTAGTCTTTAGAAGTGATCTGTATTTTTAAAATTTCCAAGAAACAATCATGATATATACTTTGGGTGAAGATTTATTGATATAAACCTAGAGTTGGAGATATGACTCAGACCTGAAAGTTTAATGTCAAAAGTTTATTTTATAATGATAAAAAGTTGTATTCTTATGCTGAAGTTAGGCAATGCTCTTATGTTTGTTTGATCTCATGAAATGTCTTATTCATGTTTATAAACAGTTGATTTCCGTTATCAGGTGGATTTTTTTTCTTTCTGCATTGGGCTCTGTCTTTTCTTCATCTTATTATTCATTATCCCTCATTGTCTTCAGTCCTTATTAGCACTTATTTTTATTGGTCTTTTGATTCTGTGATCTTAGAAGTCTTGGAGAATTCTTGGAGAATTTCTTCTTGATTCCTGGTGCTTGGAGGAACCAGATCCTCTCTCTGGTTCCCAAATGCCTGTTTTAGACATACAGATGCTTTCTTTTCTGTTGTCTGATCCATTCAAGCTGGATGTTGTTGGCTTGACCTTGTAACTTACTGCCTCTTTTGTGCCCTGATCTGGTTAATCTAACTCTGTGTCTGGTTATCTAGGTTAGTTTCCTATTGCACTTATAACAAATTGCCATTATCTTACAGTTTTGGAGGATATAATTGGTTTGTTGGCAGAATTAACTTTCTTCTAGTTATGAGACTTAGATTTCTGTTGTTTGCTGGCTGTCCACTGAAGGTCATTCCCAGCTTATAGAGCCAGTCAGATTTCTTGGTCTTTGGCTCCATCTTCCACTTTGGGAACCAGCAATGAAGATCAAATCCTTTTCATACATCAAATTTTTCTTTCTTTCTCTCTCTCTCTGGACGTAATTTGACAAAGGTTCTTTGTTTTTAATGATTACCTAAATAATGTATAATAATATCTCCATCTCAAATTCTATGATGTTAATGATATTTTCCAAGTCTCTTCCTATATAAAGAGGAATATTTACAGATTCTGGAGGTTAAAATGTGGACATCTTTAGGTACTGCTTTTCTGCCTGTCATATTTCTTTTCAATTAGCCTGAATTTTTCATTGCTAGGTATAGTGATCATTTCGATAAGCATCTTGAACATCCGTGCTGTCTAGAATGTGAAATGCTAGCTCATCTTTTTCCTACTATGTGCTTGACTTTTAATTCTCTCTCAGTTTATTAGCAAATGATTAATACATAGACTGTATAGGTCGTGCCCCTAGATGAGGTGCCCTCAGATATTTGTTGTCTTGAGGGAGCTCCAGCTGCCTTTATACTTTTAGTAAAGGAAGCAGAGAGAAAGGACTGGAAAGATTTCAGAGGGAGAGCATATATATATATATATATATATATGAAATTTATGTTTTTTTTGTTGTTGGTGTTTTCCCCTCTAACCACAGGTGAACAAGCCTTCCTCCTTTTCTAAAACAAAAGGTTTCCCTTTTTTGGAATCATCCAGTTTTTCCTTTCCTTGTCAGTAGCCCTTGGGGTTTTCATTATCCTACTTTTTGAGACACAGTGGGGTTGGAGAGGTGACTCAAACTCCGGTTCAGAGTTCCACCCACTTTCTGTTTGGAGCTCTTCCAAGTTCCCCGGGCCCTGGTTGGTGGGCATTCACCTTTGGTGTTGCTGCAGCCCTTGTTAACAGGGATTCATTTGATGATCCTGCTGTTGCCATTTTCTGTTGGTCATTTACTCAGTTGCATTATTACTCGGTGTCTCTCATCTTAGGCTCTTGTTCTAGTGTTACTGTACTCTCAGCTGACAGATGTATATGGCCAGAGATGCTGCTGATATATGCTCTATAGAAATCTGCTGGGTTTGACATAGTTCATTTTTGTCTGTGAATAGTGCAGTCTTGCCTCCAGTGATCATGTGATCATCTAGTTAATACTAGAATGATTACTACATGCCAAGCTCTGTGCACATTAGTTGTTCTTGGAATGGATGGTTGGGTCTTGGGCTTGGCAGAAGCGTTCCCATTTGGTGAACAGCTTGGAGTGTAGAGAGCTCTTATGGTGACTCCATCTTTTCCCCTCCCCCCAGCTCTGCATGGTTTCTCTGAGTCTCTTCAGGACCCTCCTGAACCTCAGCTGTGAGGATGTCCTGCTGCAGCTGGTTCTCAGGTACCTGTGGGGGCTGGGCTGACCTTCCCTTGTGCATTGTTGGTCTCGAGCTGTATTGGGCTGCTCATGAGTATCCTCCTGGAATCTTGTGTAGCCATTGATTGTACTGGTCTGTTTTCTTCCTTGCTGTCTTTCTTTCCTGATTTCCCGTGTGTACCCTTTCTACTTTTTCCCAGGTATCTTGTCCCATGTAACCATGTGATGCTGAGCCAGAAGCCAGCTGTTCGTGATGTGGATCTGTATGGAAGAGCTGCTGACAAATTTCTCTCCCTAATCCCACGCTGCTGTCGGCATGGTGCCCCTAGCCCACCTCATCCAGAGCATGCCTCGTGGGCACGAGGTGGGCCTAGCAGAGAGGCAGGGAGAAGGGAGGATATCATGGGTACGCCGGGGTTCTAAGGGAGCCTAGCAAGATCAGGATAGGCTGACAGGAGGGAGCTATCTGTGAGTGGCGGTTCTTCTTTTTTGGGAAGGTTGATGAAGGATCTTGCAAAACGGATCCTTAACTTCACCAGACAAGTGCAGGGTGGACTTGTGGGCATACCTTTTCTTCTTCTCTCTATAAGCCTGCAGTCTTTGTGTTATCATTGTTGATTTGGTGATGGTTGAGAGAGAGGGTGGTGGGTGAGGACAAGGTTAATCTGGAGGTTGAAGAATCAGCTAACTGAGTTCTATGTTTCTGCTTCCTCATTGCCTTTTCTCTTAGTCTCCCTAGATACCTCATCTCTCTTAGACCTCTGTCTCCTTGATTTCTCTTATGCTCTTTTGCACTCTGAAGGCCCTGGAAGCCCAAGTGTTGATTCCTCCTCTGTGGTGACAGTGCCTCGGCCCTCCACTCCATCTCGTCTGGCTCTTTTCCTTCGGCAGCAGAGCCTGGGTGGCTCTGAGTCCCCAGCCCCAGCCCCTCGCTCACCGGGGCTTGCTGCATCCCCAGCTTCTAGCCCAGGCCGACGGCCCAGCCCTGCAGAGGAGCCTGGTGAGCTGGAGGACAACTACCTGGAGTACCTGCGTGAGGCGCGGCATGGTGTGGACCGCTGCGTCCGAGCCTGCCGTACTTGGTCTGCCCCCTATGATGGCGAGCATCCACCTCCTGAACCTAGTCCTCTTTGTCCCCGGACTAAGAAACGCAGTCTACTGCCTGAGGAAGACAGGGACAATGTGGGACAAGGGGAAGAGGAAGAACTGGGGAGTAGAGGGCTTTCTGGGGGTGTTGGGGAGGGCCCTGGCCACTTGTCCCCTCCCCAGCTCAATGGAGTTCCAGGTCCATGGCCAGAGGGGGCCAAGAAAGTTCGTCTGGTACCACATGTGGTGCCACAGGAAGGAGCTGGGGAACTGCTACAGGGTACCTCTGAGGGTATGGCAGGACTAGAGGATTTTGGGCAGGAGCTCCAGGAGCTGGAGGTGGCATTGAGCAATGGTGGAGCTAGCTCAGAGCCTCTCCTTGAGCCTCCACTACCTCTTGAGGAGGAGGAGGCCTATGAAAGCTTCACTTGTGTCCCTGAGCCCCCTAGCCTCTTCCTCAGCAGCCCTTTGCGGACTTTCAGCCAGCTGCCGAGCCAGCCCTTCACTGGTAAGCTACTTACCCTAGGACTTTTCTTGGTGTACTCTTTGCATGTTCTTGACATGTTTGTGCTGATTTCTGAGACTTCTTGGCTATGTCATTTCTGTGTACTTGCCTAGCTCCCATCCATTTTGCTTGGGTCCTTTCCAGATACATACCATACTTGTGTTCTCATATTTGTCTGTCTCCCATGCTTGTGCTGATTTGAGTGTTGACTTGTTTCTGAGCCTTGTATGTCTATCCTTTATGCATGTTCGTTCTCTTCCCCTAGTCTGCCCATTTCCTGGTGTTGTCTGGTGAATCACAATAGTATATCTGAGCCATATGGAAGGCATAGTGCTGTGTTGTTTTAGTGGTACCTGAAAATCTCTACTGTATGTTATTCCCACTAGTATGTCTGTCTGAATGTTGAGTGTGTTATGTCAGCTCTCCTATGGTTCTGGGTCACTTTTTTATTCCCTCCCACTTAGCTCTTTTGTCCTTGCCTCTTCAAAGAAAGTCCTTATTTCAAGTTTCTTCTGTTCACTGTCCTTGTTCACTGTGCTTAGTTGCCATGACTGCCCAATATGATTGTGTTGGGTATTGATGATTAGTAGTAAAGATGGAAGCAGAAAAGGTAAAATACTTCTTTCAGGACAAATGACAAAGGATGGTCCTGGAGCTATAGACCTGACCTGAATGATTGGGATCACTCTTAGTGTTTCTGTTTAAGAGCCAGCCTAACCCTCATGTGGCTTTAATCCTTACTCCATATCCCATTGAGGGAAAACAAAAAACACCTTGGCATGCAAAGTAGTGGCCAAAAATAAGACCATAGACCTTGAAATAGTATATCTTAAGTTAGCATCTCATCTCTGCCATTGATGGATATAAATCACTATAATACTAGCACATCATGAGACCTCAAATTGTAGTTGTTTTACTAGGATTTTCATCTGTAGGCTCATGGTAGATTTAAGTCACCTATCTTCTAGTTGTAGTCAGGCTTTTTGTTTGGTCATATCCTTACTGGACCTGGGATCCTGCTGGGCTTTTGTTCTGAAATCAATTTCTTTTTTTCTTGCAGACCATAGATAACACAACTTCATGTAGCCTTTTTTCTGTTCCTTCTTGCTTGGTACCAGTAGGAAGAGGTGTGCAAGTTTTACTAGAGTCTTGAAGTGTTAATTAAATCTTCTTTCCCTTCCTTGTAAATTCATCTGAGATTTTTGAATTATCTTTTACAAGAAACCCCAGGAAATGACCTGATCAAACTACAATTGTTTCTTTGAGATAAGGCTAGTCATGGGCATCGGAAGTAGAAAATCTTTGAAGATCTTTTTCAGTATCCGCCACCTTTTGCCCTTTATTGTAACCTGTCTCAAGTTAATTTTTTAAAAATGTTTTCCAAAATTCTCTGATGAGAAAGACCAGTGGTTCTATAGCAGAAGGGTCTCAGAGTGAAATTGGGTTGGGTATAAAAATTTTAATCTTTTGCTACTGGTGATCATCTTACTAGAATCTTTTATTTCATTGAATTATGCTAATCTTTTCTATTTTCTTTTCGCTTGACTGAGAGTGTTTCATGAGTAAGTTTATTATGCCCCTTGATCTAAGCTGTTCCTTTGCTACAGGGTCTGTTCTGCCTTTTTGGCTCTCAGCTCCTCAAAGACAAAATTACTGTGTTTTTCATCCTCCAAAGATTTTTTTTTACCCCAATTAAATATAGGCCTTTTTGTTTGTTTGTTTTGACCTTTGCTACAGTTTCTTCTGGCTTTCTTTCTTATTTAAGTGTGTTTTATGTGGATCCTGGTTCTGTGTTTTGAACCTGTTCATTTTTTCTGCCTATTAATTCTGCTATTATGCCTCTTAGATGAAGCTTTATAAAAACTGATAAATATTATATAGCTTATGGTTATAATTGAATGCATAAAATTTTCCAGATATTAGAGTTACTACTTTATGTTGATACCTATTTGATTCTCTTATTCACCTTATGAGGTAGGTAGATTTTCTCATGTTACCAAGTAAGGAACTAAAGCTTGGAGAGTTTTTGCTTATCTAATAACATTACTAGGAAAGGATAAATCTAAAATCTCAAATGAGATCTTTGTGATTATAGAGCCTAAGATCTGGCATTTAGACTCTTGTAGGTTTATGTGGTATCTGCCATCTTTATATCCTTCAAGGACAGGTGTTGCTGCTCTGGTAGTCTAGGCAAGCCCAGGTCCCTACCACAAGGCAGTCACAGGATACTGAAATATATCCAGAGATGAACATATAAATAGTTTTCATCTAGAGGGGAATCTCCTGTTTGGGGAGGAATGTATGCAGTGTGCGTTGTGTTCAGGCCTTGTATCCTTGTGCCCATCCCCCCCCACCCAGGCCCCTTCATGGCTGTGCTCTTTGCCAAACTCGAGAACATGCTGCAGAACTCCGTCTATGTCAACTTCCTGCTGACGGGGCTGGTGGCCCAGCTGGCCTGTCACCCCCAGCCCCTGCTCCGCTCTTTCCTGCTCAACACCAACATGGTCTTCCAGCCCAGTGTCAAGTCCCTGCTGCAGGTGTGCGATGCATGCATGCATGGGTGCGTCCAGGCTCCATGGTGGGCTAGGCCCGCAGCTGGAGTGACCCTGGGTGGGCTGGGAATAGGCCTAGTGGGACTAGAAAAGACTTCAGCTTAGACCCATCAGAAATACAAAGTTGTGCTTCTTAGGTGTTGGGCTCTGTGAAGAATAAGATTGAGAGCTTTGCAGCCTCCCAGGAGGACTTCCCAGCACTGCTATCCAAAGCCAAGAAGTACCTCATTGCCCGTGGCAAGTTGGACTGGTCTGAGGGCCCTACAGCAGGACCTGCTCCTCGCCGCTCTGATCCCCTAGGTGAGGCCTGTCCCATCACCCACCTCACTCCCTTTCTCAGACAGTCCATTAGTTAGTCGAATTCTTATTAAGGCAAAACCTTACATCAGGAACTAAGGGGCTGTAGAAAATTGAGTTTTAATGTTTGTCCTCATATTTTGGGTCAGAGATTAGAGTATAGTTCTGTCAATTAAGAGCCCAACCAACAATATCAGCAAAAGATCTGCTTCAGTGTTTAGGGAGAGGAAAGGGGACAGAGTCGTCCCAAGGTTGAGATGTTGTGAGAGTTCAGTAAGAACATGATATTTGTTGTTGTGTGTGAGAGATGGGTAGGGCTTAGGCAGGCGAAGAAGTGGATGGTCTTTATTCTTTCTGTTAGGAAACATATTAGGGCTGTCTAGATGGATCAGAGGTTTAAAAGGGAATGAAACTATAATGGTAAAGCTGAAAAGATCTGACTGGAGCAGAAGGTTCTTGGAGTGGGAGTTGGATGGAATAAAAGTTGTGATCTTTAAGACAGTGAGAAACCATTGGAGGTTTTAAGTTTGGAAGTGAGCAAATTAGTTCAGATGAATTGAGCAGGAAGAAGGGCAGTCAGAATCGTAAGGCTTCTTCCTGCAAATGTGAGAAGCTTTTTCAGATTAGTGGGAAAAAAAGGGAAAGTTTTGGTAAGATAGAAGTGGAAAGAAATTATTGGCAGAATTTGGTGAGTGATTGTGGGGATAAAGAAAAAGGAAGAATTCAATATGTGAAGTTTTAGATATAAATTTTTCATTTAAGAGAATTTGAGCACTTGCCATTTTTTCTTGGTACAGGAGACTTAGGATGATATGAGATGTGATCTCTGGTTTCAAATTATATGCAATCTGGAGAATGACTAGAGGAATTAGCAACAGAGGGAACAAGGTCTGGAATGTGGTATAGTAATAAGATTTAGAACACCAGAAGAGGATTAACTTTGGACTTGAAAAGGCTTTTTGCTTTGTTTTCCCCTTAGAGGTAAAGGTAGAAATAACAACGTACCAATGGAGTTGTGAAGTGTTGTGCAAGAGATTAAGGATTTCATATCATTTATTTGCTAATCAAAGTCAAAGGTAAAATGATACACAGAGTATAAGAGAAGAGATAACAGACTCAAAAAGAAAAGTATATGGGTTAGGAAGAGACTATCACTGAGTTATTGCTCAGCTAGGAAGACTCTGCTGAACTTATTAGCATGATTTTCTAATGATTGAGTACTGTGAATGTATCTTACCTCTGCAGTTCTAGCATTGGGATTATTGGAGGGGCCAGTGATACAGATATAGCTAAGATACAATTTAAGTTCTTCATTTCACAGATTAGTGAAGACAAGAAGTAGAAGAGAAGAAGTTATTAAAGTATGCTCAGGTAAGGGTAGTAAAACAGCAAGTTAGTGTAGAACATATCAGAAGTGTTTTCCCAGAGAGAGGGAGATAGTAAAATTAAACCAGAAAGGATGCAAAATACAGGCTGAGCAAAATGTTGAGAGCCACAGATGCATGTAAAGTGCCTGTTGGATTCCAAGGAGGTAGATGTGTATGCAAAAGCAAAGTAGTGTGTGGAATAGTTGAGGAGACGTTGGAGGAGGGGTTGAGCTTGGTCATAAGGGGCTCTGAAAGCCAAATTTAATAGATCTATGGAGTGTCTCTGTAGCTAGTATTAGAAGTAGGGGATAGAAATGGCTATCTTGATATAGAGGCTAGTGTCTAGGCTACATAGTAATCATGGATCTGTAGGCAGGAATATGTCAGGAAGTTAGAGAGAGGACAGTGTTTCAAAGGATTAATTTGAATCTCAGCTGACATGAAGTTATGTGGCCACAACCAGTAAAGGGAAGCTTTGGTGAGTATAGGACAGGGATTGGTGAATGGTGAATTGACGGTATTGGAAGGCAGATTTTAGAGGGACTGTGGTGTATGACAGTATGGAATAGTGCCGGAACTGTGATTGCACATACAGTCTTTGTGAATGTTGAAGAAGCAGGAGATGTGGGTCAGGTATTACAGATAGGCAGGAGAAGGTCCAAGTGGCTGATGCTGGTTCTGGAATGTAATGGGCAGCATGAAGGCAGGAATATTATGGAAAAGTATCCTGGTGGTGGTAGAGTAGTGATTGGAAGGAGGGAAGAATCCCATAGTGTGAGAGGGTACAGAGAAGAATCGTAGCAGGGAATAGGGTGGCTCAGGTATTGACAGGTGAAACTTGAGGGTGATAGTTGGCCTGGTAGAGAAGCTGGATAGAGGGAGAAAGGCTGCCAATCAACATTTTGGGGTTAAAATGAGAAAGAACACTTCCCCTCCCTAGTCTGCTCAGAATTGTCTCCAGGGTGGGATAGAAATGGAACCTGGGATTCAGTCCTGGCACCTCTAGTCTTTCTTTCAGAACCCTAGTGGAGAATCCAAGAACCTAGGAATATAAGGGAAACCTGTTCTCTTAGACTAAGGCAGTTTCCTTGATCCCAGCACCTTCTTGATACCCCTGTTTATTCCCAGTGAAGAGCCGGAGGCCATCATTGGGGGAGTTACTTCTGCGGCATGCACACAGTCCAACCAGGGCCCGGCAGGCAGCACAGGTTCTTCAGCCTGGGCGAGATGGAGCCGGACTTGGCCTAAGTGGGGGCTCCCCTGGGGCTTCAACTCCAGTTCTGCTCCCCCGGGGCGGGGCGCCTGAGCGCCAAGGTGAGGCTCTGCGAGTCAAGAATGCTGTCTACTGTGCAGTCATCTTCCCTGAGTTTCTCAAGGAGCTGGCTGCCATCTCCCAGGCACATGCTGTGACCTCGCCTTTCTTGTTGGATGCTTCAGATGAGGCATCTGGCCCTCCCACCTCAGGCTTTGGGCCCCTCAATCCTTAATTTTCTTCCATGGACAATCAGGGCCATGAGGTGGCCTGGGCTGAGGCCAGGGCACAGGCTCCTTTTTATGCTTGGAGGCAGTGGCAAAAGGACTTTTTAATTTATTTCAGATGAATGTTTTATGGAGAACTTGTTGCAATATGTATAAAAGGGAAATCTCTATTCTGTGCTCATTCTTCTTTCCCACCCCATATCTACGGGACAGGGGTCCCAAAGTGGTTGTACATAAGTGGGGAGGTAGTTCGGGGTGTTCTCTCTGGTGAGGACATTTATGCTGGGGTTTCAGGGTTTTCTTTTTGCCTTTGGAGATTGAGAGGAATTAAAGCTAAGGGACAAAAGGGGGGAGGGACTCGCCTCTTCTGGACCCCTGAAGGAAGAGGCAATGTGGGCTCAGGATGGTTTTGGGGAACAGCAGCTGGTGTTTATTGGAGATCAGTATCCCCATGCCAGGTCTTGGGGGCCTTAGCCCCTGCACCTCTTGTTTCAACTTCAGTCGTCGCTGTCGAACTCTGAGGATAGACCTTGCAGCAGGGGCAGGGACATAGATTGCCGGTCACCTGGTGGGGAGTTGCCGGGCCTGAAGAGCCAATACTCTGCCAGGGTTGGGATAGTCACAGGTTTAACTCATGTCCTGGTCTTGATTTCCTAGTCCCTTCCCCTGGTTTTCTGTGCTGTCCCCACCTTCTCTCCACTGTCACGCTTCCATTTTATCCTCTAGCTCCCTGCTCCACCCGCTCCCTACTCCACCCTCTTCACCATGGTCCTGTGCATGGTCTTGGCTACCCCACATATTTCTTGGACTGTAGTCCCCAGCCCTTTCCCATCTCCACTTTGTCCTTCCTATGTCCATTTCCCCTAGCAGTACCTGACAGCATCTGGGGGCCCCACCGGAAGAGGTTTCGTCCCTTGTAAGAGAATCTGGTGGGTGTGCCTTCTGGCCCTTCCTGGGGAGGTGGTGGTGGGGCTGGAACAGGTTGCGGCACATCAGCGGCTTCAGCAGTATCAGCAGGTGCTGATGGAGCCAGAGTTGGCGTGGTGGTGAGGTTTGGTCTGACCCATTTGGCCCCACGGGGCAGTGGGTCTTTGGTTAGAGGCTTCTGTGGGCCCAGCACACCCTTGGGTTGCAGTGAGAACTTCAGACAGGAGAAAGCAATGGGCAGCGGCCTCTGTAACTGGAGTAGCAGGGGCTCATTGGCTGTAGGTGTCAGCTCCAGCCGCAGCCAGGAGCAGAAGAACACCTGGTAGATGACATAGATGCTGTGGGTGCTTCGGAGCCAGGGAAGATTCTGCTGTAGGCTCACCTGCCCAGGTGGCAGCAACAAGAAGGCAACCTTTTTGCGCAGGCCACCCATTTGCAGGTGGATCCGGCAGGGCTGCCCACCCAATAGTCTCATCTCTTCATAGGTTAACTCCGCTCGGCTGTTTGGTAAGTATTCCTGAGTGCAGTGGGTAAAGGCACCTTCAGAGCCTGCCTGTTTTAGGAGATTTGGTAGCAGCCCCACTAGTTCCAGTGCCCTTCGGCCCTGCCGACCTGGCAAAGCCAGGCGGGTGTGGGCTGGGCGGGACTGTTTCACTAGCACGCCCAGTAGTTCATAGCAAGATGCATCCGACAGGAAGGGTACTGCCACCACGTTGGACCCAAAGCGGTTGTCGATGACCTGCAGGTGACCAGTTTATAAGGCAGAGATAAAGTTAGGCTCAGGTGGATTGACCTTCCCACTACTAGTTACATCTCCACGATATACCTAGTCTTAGGCTTCCTATTTGTCTCCCATTTTCCTCCTATAGCAAAACCTTGAATATTTACTATGTGCCTGCAGGCTATGCTAGATACTGGGATACAAGAAAGAATGAGACTTTGTCCTTGACCTCATATGGCTCAGTCTAATGGAGGAAAGAACAGTGTAAACAGTCGTCAATGTAACAGCCTTTGTCTGACAGAAAAACCAAAGCAGGTTTCTGGGTAATAAAACTTGATCTTTGATGGAATTAACCAGGTAGGAAAATATCATTCTGGGCAGAGAGTGCAGCCAGTGAAAAAATACTGAGATTTCAAAAACCACAAGGGGCACATTTAGAAACACATAATTTTGTGTTATTGTTAGTTGCATGTAAGATATGAAGAAGGAAAGGTATACAAGAACTAGATTATGAAAAGCCTTGTGTATATGTCTTTCATAAGTCACTGGAATATCCTGAGAGCAATGGGAAGCTGCTTGAAGGGCTCAGAGTAGTAGGGAGAGGACCAGGTAGGGGTTTTAGAGAGCTGATTTTGAATAGGCATAAAATAAGTTTCTTTCAAGAATATTCACAGAACTTTGAGCAAACATGATGAGTTCCTGAACTAAAATAATGTGGAGGAAGATATTAGAAATATTTAGGTGATGGAATCAGTAGAAATCAGTCACTTGTAGGTTGTCGGAAAAGGAATCCATGAGTAACGTCATTAGCCACGAATGGCTACACGGAAGTAGATCTGTACTGTCCATTGTTGCCCACTGTGTCAGTTACTTCGTAGTATACCTTCCAGCCCCAGCTGCAGGGAGTGGCTCTTTTTTAGGGAATTTGAGGCCTCATCTTTGTGATGTTAGTTCCAAAATGCTTTTAGGGATTTAAGGACCCTTAGATTTTTGTCTTGTGTTTTTTTTTTTTTGTTGTTGTTGTTGTTGTTTTCTCACGTGGTAACCTAGCTCTGGAAAGTTCTTCCTCGACAGCTGGGAACTCTGTAATACTCTCTTCTTTGTTATTGTTACTTCGTGTTAGGTTCTTTACACCTTGAAGGTTGAGATTAGGTTATTTCATTGCCTGAGACTTTGGGCCTTCTGTTCTGCTAGGGGGCCAAGGGCATACAAACCTCTCTCCCCTCCCCCACAACCTTGAGCTTCCTTTAGTGGTCCCTTGAAGCTGACTGCTTTTGGTGACATAAAGCAGTTTTTGGATGTGTTGCTTTGCCATGTTGAAAGTAGCTGACTAGTGAGCTGAGTCTGCATTGGACAAATGCAGTAACTTGAAGGCTATTGTCTTTTGTCATCTAGCCAAAGAAACACCTTTTTTTTTTTTTTTTTTTGATCTACATGGAAGAATTTCTCAGCATTCCTTCTTGTTTGCTTCAAGAAGACATGGAACTGTTTCTTTGGAGACATCTAGCTGAAGAACATGGTTCACAGTTGAGTTTCTAGAGGTGAGGTGAGTGCAGAACACTGGGGTGTTAGCATTTTTGGGTGGAAGGATTTGCCCTATGACAATGAAAGCCACCATGCGTAACTTCAGAATCCCACCCTGTCTGCTCCTTTGATATCTAATATCCTGAAAAATAAGACAAATTGAGACGAGGTCCCTCTAATAGGAGTATGATGTTTAAAATATTTGGCGCTGTAGCCCAAGTTTCTGCTAAAATGATGAGTCTCTAATTTAGCTGGAGACATTAGTTTGTCATCTTTTTTGGCCTTCCTCATCCTTAGAGTCCTAGTGGTTATCCTAGTATAGAAAAATTAAAGAGCTCAGGTGCTTGATTCTTTGTTAGGGTGACTTGTGTTTTTGGTAGAGTCATTCTTTGGAACTACTTTGCTTCTACTGAATCTCTCTTTCTGTACAAGTTCTAGGGACCTTGGAGGCCAGTGGATTTAGGTTTCACGGGGCAGTCCAGCAAAGTGAAGGTGGAAGATTATCTTTCTAGACAGAACTTGGTTGCTTTGAATTCTGAACGGGGAGCTCCTGAGCCTCATTCTGTTTGGCCTCATGTTTTACAAAGTGCCCAGTACATTGAAGATAGGAAATCAGGCCATTTAAAGGTGCCCTACTCCTTGAATTCACCTGCATATCTCTACCCTGATTATTTATTGAAATAGTACACTGAGTTTTTCATACTCAGAGACAGTATAGTTTTCTAATAATAAAAAAAGTAGATTTAATTTTATCCTAATTTTGATAGGTCTAATCCAGGTTGAACCTTCTGCACCTGTGAAACCAGTTCTTTAATATGTGGGAAGACTTTGTCTCTCCTTTTTCTGCTTCCCCGGCCTTTGTGGTGAGCAGCATCTCAGGAAATAGAAGCTTCATGCTATTAAGGGTGCTTTGAGTCTGGTAAACTCTGCCTTAAGATGGTTATTTAAGTTTGGTGAACTACATTCTGTGAATGCTCTAAGTATATTTTCCTTCAAACCATATAGCCAGAACCTGATCTATAAATTCTCCAACCTGACAAATTTGCAGCTATCTAGGCTGCAGCTAACAAGTGATTTTGTGGGACTTAGGCATCTGCAACCCAGATAAGGTCGATTTCTCTGTGCTCCTTGGAATCTACATATTTGACTCAGACCTAGATTTCTCATTTAGTGGGAATTAAGGTTGTGGGATGGAGTATCTGTGAAAGGGGTTGTAGATAAAGTCCAGACGCTAGAAGAAGCGTAACGGGCCTTTCATGATCATCGTGTCTGCCTTTCTTGGCTTTCCCACTCCTTTGAACTTTACTTTAGAAGGCTAAAAGCAGTTTGGAAATTCAGTTTACTTTTCCCTTTCCTAAATTTTGCATATACTTTACCTTTAATTAGTATGCTATTACTCACCACTCACCTACTTATTATTTTATTCAGGCATTTATTATCTTATTTATATATGCCAGCTACTCCACTCTCTTTTTGTTTAAATCCTTTTCTCCTTAAAATGTCACTTTGCAGAAAATCTTCCTGACCTCCTACGTCCTACCCCTGATTTATGGCTTCTCTATCCTTATAGTTCCTTCTATGTTGCTTTTACAGGAGCCTTTCTCATTGTTGCAGTTGTGATTAAATGTGAGAATACATATAGAGCATTTTAGCACATTCCTCAATGTATTCATTAGCACTGAGTAAATAACATTTACTCATGGGAACTTTTCTGGGGTATGCCTGGTCATACTGTTGTCTTAAATATCCCACCCTTTTCTTCTCCCAGGCCCCTGAGACGCATCCAGGTCAAACACTGTCATTTACTGTTTAGCCTCTTTTACCAACCTGATCCTTAATGAGAGTCCAGGTGTTGTCAACTTCATCTGGTGTTAGTAGGTGGGAGGTATTAATCATCATGGTGCAGTGTATGGAGTATTGAGCAGAGCAGTGGCTACCGTGGGGGCCCAAGCTGTCCAGGGAGGTGAGGCCCCGCCTCTTGGACTCTGACCTCCTGTGGCATGAAGTCATAGAGGTCCTGCTAGGCAGTGGAGTCTTGGGTAGGAAGAAAGCAGTAACTGCCTGTGGTTCAGACTCTGAATCACCTCCTTCAGGGGAGAAAAATGTAAGTCACTGTTAGGAGGTGTGTGTGTTTCTTGGTTTGAGTTCTTTCGGAGAATAGGATTAGGTCTCATCTAATAACCTCCCTGAAGCAATGCTGTCTTGTTAGTTGCAGATACTTTGTGAGGTTGAATTGGTGTCTTAAAGAACATGGAAGTGTAGAACAGCACTTAAAATGAGAACACAGCAGTGATTCTCAACTGTGGATGTACTTGGAAATTACATGAAAACTTTAAAAATTACTAATGGCTGCTTCCTACTCCAGAAATTCTGATTTAATTGGTCTGGGGTATGCCTGGTTATCTAAAAGCTACTTAGGCATTTTTAATGTGGAGCTTGGTTTGAAACTCATTAATGGGTGGGTTGTTAAGTGCCGTAGAAAACAGTTGTGTGTGTAGGAGGGTGTCATACTGAGCAGTTACAATGTGGAGTCCAGCAAGAATCTAATTGAGATAATGTTGCCTTAGTAACTGGAGAGAATTTTCAGGAAACCAGAATTACAGAGGTCAATTTGAGAAAAATTTTCTTCATTCTCCTTCTCTCCGTTCTCTCTCTTAGGTTGATTTTTGCCTAATAGTTTCTCTCCCACTCCAGCATCTATTATGTTCCCTTATTCCTTATCCTGAGGTCTTGATCTAGTAGTTTGCTGGCTTGGCTTAGCCTTTTTGGGAGCTACTTTCTCACTCCATGCCTTATCTATTCAAGGGATCTTGTCTGTGAGCCCTTCAGGAGAGCCTTGGTACCTAGGAAGAATTCTTGTGTGTAAGGAATATCCTCCTATGTTGGCCCAGAGTGCAGAGCTATCTTGCTAAGTTGGCTGTCATCTGAGCTGCCTGAGTTGAGTGTGGGGAGACAGAGAAGGGGTTCCACCCTTGTGGGAAAGAGTAGTGTCAAGAAAAAAGGAGATGTAGAGGCTAGATGAGACAGATGCAGGGATGGCATCAGGGAAAGGAGCGTCTGTGTAAACAATGCTAAGTGAATGGGTGCCAGGTCTTCAAAGAAATGTTTGCCAGTGGGATTGGTTCTGTTTTCATTAAAAATGCCCAAGAATATAAACTATTTGTTGAACTCTTCTTCTACGCTAGGGTCTATATGCCAGATGCTGAATGCATTATCAAAATTAATCCATTTAGGAACTACTTAGAGTAGGTACTCCTATCTTATTTTACAAGTGAAGAAAAGACTTAGAGAAGTTATGTAATTAGCCCCAAGCCATCCAAAGAGTTAGTACAGGACCTGGGACTCAAATCCATGTCAGTTTTCATTTTAGCTTTAACCATTAAACAGTGGTTCCTTTTGGTAGAAGGAGAAATCAATGTTTTCTTCCTGCTTGCTTTAGTGTGTGGTAGGAGCTGTGAGCTAGATGGAAAGTACACAGTGACAGAGAAGAGGAAGTGCGCAAGATGACAGAGAAGCCACACAGATTACATAAAAAACCTCAAGTTTCTCGTTAGAAGTAAAACCAATTTCCTTCGTTCTAGTGCATGTTTTTATTTTGGCTGGAAAGGAGAGATTACCTAGGGTAGTATAGTTGGCACCCCTCTTATCTCCAGAAAGGAAGTCTAGATGAGAATTCTAGATAGAGTTAGAGCATGAGAGACACACATAAGGACAAGAGACATAGATATGGGACAAAACTGATCTGTGATGCAGAGAGGTAGAGGTTCAGAGGCACAGAGCCTGTAGGAGTGACTGGTGAACAGGGACAGATGCCATGCAGATGATGAGGGGAGGCCAGGATGAGAAGGGCTAGGTGAGACTGATGCAGGGGTGGTAGGTCAGATAGGAGGGGGAGAATTCTTTAAATTTTTGTTCATAGAGATGGGCTCAGAGAGGAATCTGAGTAATGAATTCCTTAGTGAGAAGCCCATACCGTTGGTCTTTTTCATGCTTTCTAATTATCATGGTTTTTAGCCTCCCTAAGTTTTATACTACTTTACCCTGACGTTAAGAAGTCTGTTTTTTCTTTTGGCTCATACAGTCTGAGACTGAAAGTTACTGAAGGAAAACATGACAGGTGAGTCCTGGATGTCTTTGGTGAGCCCAGGAGCTGGGCTGTTTGGGCCATGCCTGGCTAGTGGGATTTGTTCCAGTGTAGCACATTCTGGGGTCTCCTTGGAAAAGAGGCACATATCATCTGCAGGATAACTGAGGATGACTTGAGAGCATGAGGGGAACTAATAGGCGGGCTGCTTATCTTGATAACATGAGGTTCTTGGCATGAACTTTTTGGGAAGTATAGAAAAGAGTAACATAGCAAAGACTACAGTGTGACAAAAAACTCTCGCAAGTCTCTTCACTTCTCAGGCTTAGAAATAATCATACAAGTCCTTAAAACCTTATTTGAACCTTTTTGGGGCAGATATATTTTAGAATTGAGAAAGTTTTAGATTATAGAAAGGAATATAAATACATATGATATACATTAAGGAATACTCCAGTGGAATTTAGGGCGGTGCCCTGTAATCAAAGACAACATGTCTTCAGTTAAATGTGATTGTTTACATAACATAAAGACTATGAGTAGGATCGTAATTCTTGATACCAGTTTTGGGGCCAAAGTTATGGTAAAACTATCATTTCTTCAGAGATTTTAAAATTTACAATGGTAGGTAATGAGTTATGGGCTTACAGTTAATTCTCCTCAGGTAATTACTAAGAATGAGAGTGCCAGCAGAGCTTTCTAAACATACCGTGTGGTAGGTATGTATGCAGCCTCAGTCCATAACAAAATACAGATGTTGGGGGGGGGGTGTAGACTTTAGCTTGAAGGAAGAAAATTCTTGCAATGAACAACGCATGGCTTTGGAACCAGCTGTGCTGGGGAATTGTGCGCAACCAGCAGTTGAAGGTGCCTTAGAAGAGTCTTCTTGTGGTGGGAAGGTGATGATTTCATTGCATATGAACATTGACTGCACGCGATTTCCCTTTTTATGTATCGGAGGGGAAAGGTAAAAAACTTTATGTATGTGTGACATGAGATATTCACACGGGAATTTATATTTCTTTATAATAATGTTGTAATAAATATCTTACTGTGTACATGTTTGTTCAGATCTCAATTCTTTTTTTAGGGCAGATTCATTAAAGGAGCATCACTAAGAGAAGGATATTAACATCTTAAAAACTCAGTGATCTGTTAATTTTAGTATTTTGTCAAAATCATTGAAAGACTTCGGAACTCAAAATGTCATGAAAAAAAAAAATAGACTTGAAAATGAAACCCAAACTTGGGTTGACTCTTAGCTGTCCTCCTTACTCACTTGGATTTAGTATGACACTGCTGAAAATCATGCTGATCTTCTGAGCTATCTCTCCAGTTTCTTTGTAAGGATCCAGTGAGATCCCATGTGGTCATAGAGATGGCATCATGTGCTTTTCCAGGTCTGCAGCTGCCTCTTCTGTGTGGTGTCAGTGTGCTTAGTCCAGCGTTCTGAACTCAATGAGCGGGACTGCTCTTGGCTTCAGGACTTTGTTGCCCATGTCAATACCTATGGGTTTGACAGGTTCCTTGGAGAGCCCGGGCTTGCCTGCAACGCCTACAGCATTCTCTGACCTCATAATAGTGACTCATTGCCTTCTATGTAAAATTATTCTTACTTTGAAGTTCATGCTCGTGCGAAAGACCTTTTTATATACAGTTTTCCTTCCACTGTGGAGTTTTAGGTGAAAATGAATTCCTGTTAGGCAACACGATGACACTTCCTACTTAATATCTCTATCTAGCAGCTGCAGCAGTGTGAAATATTGTATCATAGTCCACCAACATCATGTGCTGTGAGTTGACAAGGCAGATGGGGTGTTGATAAGGATTTCATTTGAAGTTTGTACAGTTTTGGCAGAGGGTTCATAAAAATGTGATTGTCGAGAGGTCATGGTGATTCAGCCCCGTTCAAGCAGGTGATGTAGTTATAATGATTTTCTGGGATACCTTTTTTGTTTTGTTTTGTTTTCATTTAGCCTCCTGACTCCTGAAGCTGCAGGCCTAGGGAAAGAGGTTCTAGTTATTAATTCTTGGGGCTTTGGTGGGAGTGGAGAAAGGGTAATAGTGATTACACACGAGACCAAGAGAATTCTCTTGATTTGGGAATGTCTTCACATCAGTGTCTTAGACTGTGCCCTGTGGTGTAGGCCTAATATCCCAGAACTTTGGGGGAATGACACAAGTGGAAAATCACAAGTTCAGGCCTACTGTGAGAAACTGAATGAGTCTTTATGTGAAATAAACAATAAAAATGGTCTGGGGACTTAGCTTAGAGAAAAAGTCCTGTATTCAGTCTCCAGTTCTGTACACACACATAAAATACACAAAACTCAGCGTTTTGGTTAAATTAATTCCACAGTGCACACTATCCAGGTTCTCAGAGAGTGCAAGATAAATCTGTAGAATGCCTTCCTTGAAGACAGGCTGAAAACCGAATCTGGCTCCCAGAATTGAAGGGACTGTGATCCCAGGTAAATAGCCACACATTTTTCTCCATAGGCGGTGCTGTCTTTCGTGGCAGCACCAATCCCCTAAGTTTGGAATCTATAGAGACTAGGTAGACTTAAGTTGAAGTGACGGGTGGTGGGGCAGGCAAGGAGATTTTCTTCAGTGAAATCTTTTCAAAAGGCCAACAGTTCCCTCATACTATTTTCTGCCTGTGGTAGTGTGCAAGTGTACACCCCCTTGCCTCCTGTCTCCTTCTGAGCAGGACATATTGCCAGGCCAAAGTCTAGGCACCAGTGTGGGATACAGTAGGGGCTTTGTAGCAGGTAGCTACTGAGTGGTCATCACAGTCATACGCAAGCAGTGAGACAAGCACAGCATAACCCCCGACCCCAGCCTTCCTCCAAGTGCCTCTTCCTCCTTTACCCTTGGGCCTTGTTATATGATCATCTTTCTGAGTTGGATCTTCCTGAATGTGAGTGCTTCCAGGAGTCGGTTCCTGATCTGCTTGGTGCGGGCTCCATAGATGAGGGGGTTGAGGGCAGGAGGCAGCAGCAGGTAGATGATGGAGAGAAAGATGTGTACGGGCTTAGGGACGGAGTGACGACCAAAGCGGTGTGTGAGGTAGGAGAAGAGACCAGGTAGGTAGAAGGCCAGGATGACACAGATGTGAGAACTGCATGTGCCGAAGGCCTTGGCACGGGCTTCCCACGTGGGCAGCTGCAGCACCGCATGGGCGATGAGCCCGTAGGAAATGGCAATACCCAGGATGTCCACACCTGACACCGCCAGTGAAAGTGCCAGCCCATACAAGTTGTTGGCTTGTGTATTACCCACCACAAGCTCCACCACTGCCATGTGTGCACAGTAGGCATGTCGTATGGTCTTGGCACAGAACTGCTCAAATCGTACCACCAGCAGAGGGAAAGGCACAACAATAGCCACAGCTTTCACTGCCAGAGCCAAGGCTGCATAGCCCACGCGGGCTTTGGTAACTAGAATCGGATAGTGCAATGGGCGCCCTACTGCCACAGCACGGTCACAGGCCATAGCCCAAAGCACACCAGATTCCACCGCAGTCAGTGCGTGCACGAAGAACATCTGGACTAGGCAGGCAGCATATGGCAGGGGTCGGGGCCCAAGCCACAGTACAGCCAGTAACCCTGGGGCTACAGATGTTGCTAAGCCCAGGTCTGTGGCCGCCAGTGTGGCCAAGAGTAGAAACATGGGCTGGTGCAGTGTGGAGTCTGTTTGCACCACTGCTAGCAGGGTGCCATTACCCAGCAGGGCCAGTAGATACATGGGCCCAAACAGCATTGTCAGCCAGGCCTGGGATCTCCCTAACCCAGGAATGCCTGTCAGTATGAAGAAAGTTGGACGTGGAAAGGTAGAGTTGAACTGTGTGGTTTCTTCCATCCTGTAGGGAATGAAGCTATAGGGCTCATGGGGGCATGATTTCTGATAAAGGGACAACAAAAGAGACACTTAGGGGGTGTCATAATCAAGTATGCATAGGAGTAGTGGACAGCCAAGAAGATCAGTGGAGTACAATTTTTGCCGGGTTTTTTTTTTTTTAATGAAGTTACACATAGGATGGAGAATCCTTTGTTCTTAAAAACCCTTGGAGATAGAAGTGACCAGGGACATAGAAGGCCAGGATGACACACATGTGAGAACTGCATGTGCCAAAGGCCTTGGCATGGGTTTGGGCTTGGAAGTTGTTAAGGGGGCAGTGTTAGGAAGAGAGCGTGAGGAAGGGGGTCACTGCTGCAGTGGCTGGCTGGAGTCTTCCAGCTGGAGGTCATCTGTGGGTGGAGCTGAAATGAAAGCTCTCCTCCTCAGGACCTGCGCCCCTCACTGTATCTGGGAAGGAAGCCTGTGCTGGGGGAGGACGCTGCTCACCTGTCCTTGCCTGTCTATCTCTGGGAGACACTTCGGGCCTCAGCTTTTCCAATTCCATGGAGGGCATAGGCACAATGATCTTCATTGTTTCCCACCATTGACATTTGTGCACCAGTCCTCCAAGAAGGGAAGGGACAGAGTACAAAGAAAGCGAAACCGTAATGGGAGGAAATGGGTTCTGGGGTGAAGCTGGGAGCCTGGAGTGACAGGAGACAGCTTGTTGGGTTTTTGGGGGCGTTGAGTACTTACATTCTTCTGAATTTGATGTTGAAGTAGTATACTTGAGAGCTGAAATTTGGGCTGGGGAGCACCAAAGAGATGACAGTCAGAAAGGAAACTTCCCTGTCCTGTCCCCTTTCAAACCTGCATTCTCACAGTTCAGAACAGGGTCTCACTATGGTCTGGTTCCTGGAGTGTCAGAAAGTGGAGATGGTTCGCTCAGGCCAAAGGAGCAGGCGTTTGAGGAAGCAGCAGCTCCGATACTGGAGAAGGTAGAATGAGTAGACAGATCCCTTCCGGCAGAAGCTTAATAAAGTTGAGTAAGCCAGAAGGCTCAACAGGAGGAAGATCCTGCTCGCTGTGTGTTGGCAGCTTCTCTTCACCTTGATCAGGGCCTGTGGGGCCCTATATGTAGCTTTCTGTAGCCTGCTTCCCTCGGGACCCTTGTCCCTCCCACCTGTACCACATTAACTCTTCCCTGTTCTGCCTCTTTGCTCGATGCTGATGAGCTCAGGAGTTCAGCTAGCAAGGAAGCAGAGAAGAGGCACATAAGGAAAGAGACTGTGGACTGGAAAGGTCTCGAAGGGCAGAACATGTCCCCTGGGAGGTCTCTGCTGACTCCCTGAATTCTTGAGAGAAAGAGGACCTCGCATTATTCTTTAACAGCATCTGTCCCACTTTATGGAATTTACTGTATTTGTCTGTTTCCAAAAGATTCAAAGTTACAGGTATTGTTTGTTAACCACAGTATCTTCATGACTTAGTGTGATGTTTGGTATGTGGTTAACGAAAAATAATTATTTGTTACTTTTTATTATGGGGTAAAACTGCTAGCCCAAACAGCCTAGCCAGACTAGCAAGTTGGTCTCTCTAGTTTCAAAAGCCATGGGTATTCTTGGAAAAGAGGAAAGTTACTTACAATCACCCATAGAAAGCACTGAGTGCAGTTTTTTCTAGCGTAAGAAGATATATCCTTGGAATAAACCACACTGCGCAAAATCACACAATAAAATTCGTAAGACCTATTAGAACAATATAGGCAGGGACTTACCACAAACTTCATCAGTAACACTTTAAGAACTAGGAATCTAATAAAAATGGTAGGACTGTTTTTAAATGGTTAGGAGATATGTACATACCAAACCGATTTTGACACTTTACATAGTAAAAGATCTAGAGTTTCTCTTGTATTAGTGAGTGTTGGAAGCAGTGAAGGATGCTGATCTGGAGTTGGGTGGGAAGTTGATATGGGTGAGGTAGCTCACTACACGTGGTGAGGGTGAACTGAGATAGCGGATCCGTGTTTAAGGTATGTGCCTTCTGGGCTTTCCTTCTCAGTTGTTCACCAGAGTGCCGTTTTCTGTGTTCACCTAATTTCCCAAAACTGGAATGACATAAAAACAAGCATAAAATCCACATTACACTCGGTCCCCTAATGCATCTACTGTGTTTGAGCAAGTGGGCATTACAAAACCAGCACCGCCGCTGACCTGGTTGAGTCTTTTGTTTCTGGCCCTGTGCCACGTGGCGAATAGATTGTGACAATAACAAGACCCTGCTGCCCTCGAGAAGCTTACAGTCTAGTGGACACTGTGATGTAGGTAGTGGTTGGAGGGCTGTCGAGATAGTCTTACTGACTCGGGCCAATAATGTATAAAATGGCAGCGCGGAGCAATACATTCATCTTCTTGGAGGAATCCAAGAGGAAATCATTTCCTGGAGTTTCCCTTGCGTGTGCACCATGCTAAGTCCTAACTGCACAACAGTCATTCAAAATAAGGACAGTCCTTTCTCTCAACTTTATAGACAAAGCAACTAAGGCACAGAGAGATTCAATGACTTGCCAAAGGTCCCAGAGCTAGTGACAGCAGAGTTAGGATATTAAAACAGGCTCTAGCATACTTGCAACCAGTTCGTCTTGCACTTTAGCTGAGGTTCAGCACAGGAATTTTCTGAAATTGTTGGGACAAAATGTACCTGGGATAAGTAGCTCAGAAGATTTGGGATTGGCAGGCCGTCCCAGGATGGCTGAATGGGACTGCGATGTTTGTTAGTATACATGGTGATGGCCTCTCTCTTCCGCAGGAGTGGGGAGCAGTGGGCTGAGAGCCGTGGAGGAGAGGGTTGGAGAGCAAGGCTTTTGGCTTCAAGAGGGTGATGATGAGACTTCAGCTGTCTTATGCACTTGCATTTTGTCAAAGATTAGTCATAAGATAAACCACAAAAATCTTTAAGTTCAACAAGTTCAAATTTTAAGTAGTTAAATTCTTGGAAATACACTTTATTTTGAATTTCTCCCTATCCAGTAATTCAGATACACTGGGAGACTTTGTCTTTAGAAAATTCCTTGGTTCCCTTACATACTTATAGAAGCTCTCTAAGCATACTCTGGTTAGCCTTTCTCTATGACATAGGTCATTAGAGGAGAGGACTTAACAATACATCTGTGGCCTTGTGGGGCTGTGTGAGAGCCTCCTCCCAGAGGAGGGTGCGAGGCCCTGTGCAGAGTGGGATGGAAGAAGTAATGAGATGTTCTGGATCTCTCGGTGGCTTCCAGACATAGGGTAGAGGGACGTCTGTAGTTTTCTCACTCCTTTGGTAATGCAGCCTCCACCAACACCTTCCAAAGGACAGGATTTATGAGCAGCCATACATATTATCCATTTACAAAGTAGGTTATAGATCAGAAAATCTTGGGTCCTAATGGTTCTACTCAACATAGAATGCTCTTTTGGAAATCTAAGTCATCAAATCTTTATTTCCAGGTCAGTATGATACCCCGAGGTGACTAGTTTCACAGCAACAAAGGCTTCTCACCTTCCCTCGGTTTCAGAAGAGCCAAGGAGACAACCCTCTGGAAGTGAGGAAGGAGTCGTGTGACCTCCAGACTCTTACCGTCTCCCAGCTGTACTTTACCTTGTGTATCTCAGGCTCTCTAGACCTTCCCATGAGGGGGTCCTTGGTACCCCATAAAGCCTTGCACTGTGCTCTCCAGTCTTTAAGATGGTCAGTGTTCATGCACTGGTGACATAGACTTGAGAGAGGACTTGTTCTCCCTTTCTACTATACAGAAAGAAGACCTTGTGAACTCAAGTTCTGGAAGGGGTATGAAATAGATTAATTCTAGTTTTTATCAACCCTGCAGCGATATTATCTGCTCTCCCTATATATTGCCTTCCTTTTCAACAGAGTCATTTCCTTTAGTCACCGAATCTCTGCTACTGACACCATTTGACCATATTGAACAAGTGACTGTAGTACCCTTGTCTTAGTTACTTTTTCATGGCTGGGACAGAATACCTGACATCCATAACTTAGGGAGGAATGATTCATTTTAGCTTACAGTTTCAGAAAGTCACAGTCCATTCACAGGTGGGCAGCTGGAAAATGGTGGTACATGGAAAGGCTGGAGCCCGGTCCTGGGCCAGAGCCAGAGCTCCAGAGGCAGGATTCTCACAGCATGGGGCAGAACAGAGACAAGTTTCAGGGGAAGGGTGGAACCAGCACACGCCTCTCCAGGTCAAGCCCTAAGCATGTGCCCCTTCCAGCCAGGCTCACTTTCCAACAGTAGATAGTATCCATAGGCACATGAGGCTTTGGGGGGACCTGCCAGATTCAAACCACAACAGCCCTCTTGCCTACTGAGGTCACGGTTGCCATCTTGGTCTTCAAGGCAGCACAGTGCCTCTAAGATTGGATTAGGGCCCTCAAGCCCCTTCAGCCTGGCCAGTTGTTTTCCCTTCATCGTGAAGCATGGAATAGATTTTGTTTGTTTGCTTTCCCACTAATATACTCTGACTGTAGTAAAACAGCTATCTGAGTTTTCAGGCATTTCTTATGGAAGATGGGAGTGTCTTGTAAAAGTTTTGTAGCAGTTAGAAGAGGGCTCTTCAAGTGACTTCTTTTTTACTGAGATTGAATTGAGGTACTTTTAAAGAAATTCTTTGCAGTTCTTCTCTAAGGTCACAGTGCCTTTCTATTTTGTTAATATTACCTTCCACCCACCGAGCTCACACCACATGAGTGATTCAAAGAGACAAAGCACTAATGCCACCACAGAACTCATCGTAGCCAGGCATGGCAGTGTATTCTTGTAATCCCGGCACTCGCGAGGCTAAGGCAGGAGAATTGCTTCGAGTTCAAGGCCAGCCTGGGCTACACAGAGAGCTCAGAATGAGCTTGGACTATAGAGTGAGGCTCTGTCTCAAAAAACAAAAACAAATAAGCAAAAAGCTCATTATAAGTTAGAGTACCAGAGATGGATAAGCAGCCTCTCTTTCCACTTCTTACCACTACATTTTCTATGTGCTGCGTGTTTCTGCTACTCCACCCAACTCATATGTTGTGGCTCCAGTTTAATCAAAATCACCTGTTCAGTGTAGCTAGGACAGGGAGGAGCACCCCAATAATAGGAAGGAGACCAGGGGAAGATCAGAAATCCCAAAGGAACAAAGGAACATCAGAAGTCTAGGAAAAAGCAGCAGCCTAGGAAGCCACCCAGGCCAGCTGCAAATGGCTGAGAGCCACAGGCATCTGCAGACAGAGTAAAGCCCATGTGGAGCCTGGAACATCTGACCAAGCTAGGAGAGGAAGGAGTGCCCCAGTAACTGACAGGAGGCCACATGATGGTCAAAATCCTAAAGACATATCAGAAGTGGAGCAAGACAACAGCCACCTGGGCCTAGCCCTGAGCTGCTGGTGTCCATAGACCACAGATGAAGGAAATCCTGGAGTCTAAAACATCATATTGAGATAAGCATGAATCCAGAAGGGAGAATTGTCAGCAACTGGCAGTCCTAGCCTCTGACAAATGAACCTGAAGGTAGTGTGTACTACAAATGCAATGTAAGGTCCCCCTAGTAAAGGCCTCCTAGAGCCCAGAGCAGAAGCAGTTCTTGGCACCCATAACAGGCAATGATATAAGCAGGAGCCAGTATTTTTTTTTTTTAAAAGAGCATGAGTTGGAACTGATTAGAAAAAAAAAAAAAAAAACTCAGAAGAGCACACCAGGGATTTTGGGGTTACTCTTAAACAATGCCTACGAAGAAACTGGCAGAAGAGGCAGTTGCAGAGAGGAGAGAAAGACTGCTGACCTCCTAAATAGCTGAGCTGTGGTGGGTGCACTTCTGAGGATGGAGAGCCCCTATGCTCAAGGGAGGGAAGCCAGGACAGGAGGGAGAGCTTTGCTGAGGAGGCTAGGGGTGAATAAGACACCTCAGAGGCCATCGGACTATTAGGTCCACCCTCACTGCCTACTCCTAGCATAGAACTCAGGGGAATTGCAACACCCTCCCCCCCATCATAGCTATTCAAAGAAACCTCTTGGCTAGGCTTTTAAAGTGAAGTCCCTCAACGAGAGAAACATGGGAAGAAACAAGGCAACAGAACACCGACAAAGGCGTCTGAGACCCTGGAAACTAATGTCATGGGCCCTGAAATAGTGGACTTCATAGGGAAGGAAGTCAAAAAGCAAATAAACAAGTTGAACAACCAGTTCAAACAAGATATTCACAAAGAAATGCAAGCACTGATCAGCAGCCTTAAAGAGGAACTTACTAACCAAACGGTGGTCCTGATGGAGACAAAGTTCACTGAGCATATAGAAGACACTAATAACAAGTTGGCTGAGGTAAGTAAGGAAATGCAAGATATGAAGGAACGTTTTTCTAGAGAAGTAGAAAATCTGAAAAAAAATCTAGCTGAAATTCATGGTATGAAAAATACATGTGAAAGCAAGGGAAATGATTTGAATATTGTCAGGACAGAATTTCAGACCTTGAATACGAGGCTGAGGAAGCAAATACTATAATTAGGCACAACTTCAAAATTAGAAATGAGCAAAGTACATGGATACAACAGAGGATGAATGACTCAAAGAGAACCAATCTCAGAATTATGGGGGTGGGAAAAAGCAGAAGATAGCACCAAGAGTATAAAAAATATATTCACTGAAATAATGCAGGAGACTTTTCTTAATCTAAAAAAAGAGGTAATTTTCAAGTACAAGATGCTTATGGAACACCAGATAACCTCAACCAGCAACAAGACTTGCCATGACATATCATAATCAAGACTTCCGAAATGCACCACAAAGAGAGAATATTAAAAGCAGCAAGAGAAAAATAGTCATTATTCTACGAAGAGAAACCCATTTGAATTAGTACAGATTTCTCAGTGCAAATGTTAAAGGCTAGGAGAACTTGGAGCAAGATCTTTCAAGCTTTAAAACACAGCTAGCGTCAACCCAGGTTGTTGTATCCAGCAAAATTATCTACGAAAATTGAAGGAGAAGTAAAATATTTTCGTAACTAAGAATCCCTAAAGAAATATGTGACACAGGCATTCTGTAGAATGAAATGTGTTGCAGGTTTTAAAGTTCTGCTGTGTGTTCAGTTGCCTTGTGAACCCACTTGTCACTTTAGGGCCAGATCCCCACCTCCCTCCCTTTTAAAAAAATGTCCATTTTGCTTGCCTGGAGTTTTATATTTCTTCTGTCTCACAACTCACAAGAAACTTTCTGGGTTTGTGACATACAGAGGTTGAATGAACATTTATTAAAAATGTTTTTAAAAATCCAGCCTCCATGTAAATTGTACTTAATTTAGAAGCAACACTAAATTTGTACTTTTCAAAAGCCTCTTTTTTAATTTTTAATTTTGTTTTTTGAGACTTGATAGCCCAGGCTGGTCCTGAACTCACTATGGAGCCCAGGCTGGCCTTGGACTCACAGCAATCCTCTTTCCTCAGCTTACCGAGTGCTGGGGTTACAGGCGTGTGTCACCATGCCCATTTATGTGGTGCTGGGCTTGACATAGTGCTTGCTAGGCAAGCGCTTTAACCGCTGAGGCATTCCTCCAGCCCCACAAAAACCTCTTCATTAACTCCCCCTTCACGTTCCCAATGCTCTGTTCAGAGAAACTAAAAAGAGAGTGTATTCCTTCTGTTTGTCCAAATGTTTTTTGATTTTATTTCTAAATGAAACAAGGCAACATTTCATTTTGATTTCTCCACTGAAATTTTCTTGGTTAAATGGTTAGAGGTATATAGTAGTTAGGAATGTCTCTTAACTTTTTGGGAACCCTAGTGCCCCAACATTAACTGTCAGTATTTTTAGGGCATTGGTGAATGGGCTTTATTTGCCCAGGCCCAAACAGGTCTGTGAGACAAATCTGCTTTGTGCTGCTTGGTTACACTTAACTCTCCTTGTTACAACTGAGTTTCTCCTTAGGTCCTCACACAATTCCTCACAGAGCACTTATTTAAAAAATCTTGAATTGGAAAAAAAAAAAACCAAATGAGTGTGGTGTTGGGAGTTACAAGGGGATGGGGAGGATATGGGAGGGCCAAAAACGGGGAGGGGAAGGGATCGTAATATTGATGTAATATATATGTGCACAAAATACTCAAGTTCATTGTAAGCATTATGTATTGCGCGCACACGCACACACACACACACATATATAAATGGTGAAAATATTGTGTAAAATTGGCACTAAATCTTCAGTGAGACTTTTTTAGAAGGTTTAAAATTATATAATTCTTAAGATGGTTATAGGACTACTCAGATTATTTTATTTGAATTTTTTTGATTTGTAGCTTCTGAAGAGTTGGTCTCTTTATTTTAAATAGTCAAATTTATGGGCATACATTTGTTTATAGATTTCTTTATTAAACGTGATAGTGTTAAAGTCTAGAACTATAGCCTCCTTTTTATTCTTGATATTATCTACAACTTTTCTTTGTCAATCTTCCAGTTATAAATTTTATCGATGTTTTAGAGTCTCCTTTTATTTTATTGAATTAAATTTTTCCTCATTCCTAATTTTACTATTTTTTTCCTCTTAACTTTTCTTACTTCACATTTTATATCCATTAGTAGGCCAGTGGGTACAGAAGTTGTGCTATATGTACACGTGCAGTACTGCTCATTTATAAAGACAGATAGTTTTGAGGCTTTTGTAGGCAGATGGATGCAACTTGAGACCATCATGCTTAGTGAAGTGAGTTGGACACAGAAGGTTGACTATTGAGTGGTTTCTCTTATATGAGAAACCCAGAATATAGTCATTTCATAGAACTAAGTGGGTGGATAGTGAGAATTAGGGGGGAGGGTGAAGGTGTGGGAGGGTCAAAAAGGGGGGAGAGCGCTGAAATTTTGACATGATATACATATGATGTGCACAAAATACTCAAGTTCAATGTAAACGTTATGTATCACATATATACATGTTAATAACATGAGTAAAAAACAGATGTTCTTCTGGGGGAAAGAACTTAGATCATGCAATTGTATGATATATTAATTTATTTGAGTTTTAAAAGTTCATCAAACAAGAACAACAAAACAACAACAACAACAAACAGCCACCTTGCTTCCTTCATTTGCTTCCTTCATTTGCTGGGGACTTTTAGGGGTGCACATGTAGATTACTGATCTGAGACTTCCCTTTTCTTTTCTAATGTTGGCATGTAGTGTGAAAAAACTGCTTAAGACACATCCCACACATTTTCAACTGTTATGATTTCCAATTATTCAATTCAATGTTTTTTTTAGAAAAAAATCTGTCTATAATTTCCTTTTTGACCAATAGCTCACTTGAAGTATGTATTTCATTTTACAGTTTTAGAGATTGTTTTGGTCTCTCTGTTACTGCTTTCCAATTTGATTCTATCAAGGGCAGAGAACATAATCTGGGTGAATTCTTTTTCTTTAATTTGATGAAATTTTGTAGTTCAGCATGATGTCAGTTCTGATGAATGTCCATGAATTCTTGAAAAAATATATATTTCATTGTGATGAGGCGAAATGCTCTGTCCATGTCAGCCAGGTCCTCTTGGCTGGTTGTGTTGGTCTGGTTTTCTGTATCCTTGTGACATTCTGTCTAGTAGTTCTGCTAGTTATTGGTGTATCACTTCAATCTCAAGTGGCCTGTTGAGGTTCCAAATTACCTTCGTACATTTGTGTGTTTCTCTTTTCAGTTCTGCTTTTTGCTTCACGTGTTGAGAGGCTCTGCATTTGATGTGTGCATACCTGGTATCTTCATGTCTTCCTGGTGAATCGATTCTTTTGTAACTGCGTGATACATCGCTGACCTGGTGATTTTCTTTGTTTCGTGTTCAACTTTATTTGAGATTATTCCTGCTTTGAAATGTTTGCATGATATCTTTTTTCATTCCTTTATTTTCATCATCCCTAAATCATTGCATTTGAAATTAATTTCATGTAGACACCATGTATTTGGATCATATTTTATGATTTACTTTGATAATTTTACAATTTAATGGGCACATTTAGGTATTTTTCCTAATGTAATTATTAATATGTTAAAATTTACCTACCATTTTTGTCATTGTTGTTGTTATATTACATTTGGGGGTAAGGGAGGTAGAGCTTCACGTTGTAGTACAGGCTGGTCCTGAGCTCACTATGTGGCCCACATTAGCTTCGGATTCATTGCTATCTGCTATCTTCCTGCCTCTGCCTTCTGAGTGCTGGGATTACAAGCATGAGCCTCCATGCTTGGTTTATGTGGTACTGGGGAATCGAACCCAGAGCCTTGCGCTTGCTGGGCAAGCACTGTAACTACTGAGCTATGCCACCAACCCCATTTTATTCTTTTTCTTTCTGGGTCTTCTTTCTCAGTTTCTGTTTCCCTGACATCCTGTGCGTAACTTTTAGGATTCCATCTTCCTTCTTTGATGATGTTATTTAATGTACTGCTTTTATAGTCTTTTAGTAATTGCTTTGTATGTTAAAATATGCACACGTGACCTAAGTCTGTCTGTATCACCATCTTGCCACTTTTATAAAAACTCTACTTAATGTTTGGTTTCCTTTACTCTTGCCACTTCTAAATGCCATTGGCTTGAATAACAGAAGCTACTAAGATTTTTGTTTTACTCATACCATATGTTATAAAAACTCATGAAGCAAATTTATGCACATGTCCACTCCTTGCATTTTTGTTTAGTCTCTTTTGATTAAAATGTTTTTAACAAATGCAGACAGACATTGTTCACAAGACATAGAATGTTTTTATCAAAAAACCCACCTCCTTCCTCCCACCCTAGAGGCAATTAGTTTTCTGATTTTAATTACTACATACTAGTTTTTGTCTAGTTTGTTGTAGAACTTCTTTGAAATGCAATCTAGCCCATTTGTGTACTGACTTCTTCATTTGACATAGAGATTATGAGATTAGTTTGATTGTTCCATGTTTTACTAGTTCATTGTCACTGTTGAATAATAATAGTCCGTTGTATATCATCATTTATCTGTTCTCCTACTGATGGACATTTGGCTTATCCCTGCTTTTGTAGATGTTATAAACACAGCTACTGTAACATTTGTGTTGCAGGCTTTTGTGGACTTACTGTGTTTTTCTTTTCCCCTCGGGTTACGGGGGTGGCAGTGACATCTATGTTCCTCCCCCCTCCTCTTCATCCCCTTCTTCCTTTTTTCTTTCCTTCCTTCCTTCTTTCCTTCTTTCCTTCTTTCCTTCCTTTCTTCCTTCTTTCTTTTTACCCCACTGGTTCTTCACCAATTTATTTGTTCAAAAAATTAGATGAATTAGGAAGAATCATTCTCCTCACAGAGTACTTTAATTAAGTGATCATACAAGACAAACTTTATTTTATCCATTTAATGTGATAAAGTATAAAATTTATCATCTTAACTATTTTTAATTGTAGCATTCAATGATATTAGGTACATTTAGAAAAGTGGTAGGACCAACACCACTGTTGTGTTCAGACCTCTTTATCTTGAAGAACTAAACTTCTGTACCTGATTAAAAAATAATAATTCCCCTTTTCTATTCCCATGGGTCTTAGCAACCACTACTGTACTTTGTGTCTCAATGATTTTGACTATGATTAGTAGTTCATTTAGTTTTTAGTGGAGTCATGCAGTATTTGTCATTTTGTGACTGGCTTTTTCAACTAGCACGTCTCTGAGATTGATCAGTGTTGTAGCATATGTCAGAATTCCCTGTCTTTTTGAAGTACATTCCACAATATATTTATACTACATTTTGCTTATTCATTCATCTGTCAATGGGCTGTCAAGTTCTTTTGGGTAAATACCCAGAAGTGCAGTTGCTAGGTTATATAATTATTTGTATTTTTAATTTTTGAGGAACCACTGTACTGTTTTCCATAATAGTTGTATTTTAAATTCCCATAAGCAATGCAAATTTTCCCACATTGTTGTCAGCACTTGTTGTTTTCTCTTTTTAAAATACATTATGGTCTTAATTTGCAGTAGTTATCACTTTAGTGGATGTGAGATGGTGTTTCTTTGTGGTTTTGATTTGAATTTTCTTCAGGATGATTATATGTTTATACATTTTGTTTTTTATGGAATAAAAATTGTAATCTAATTTTTAATTTATTCTGCCCTTTTCCCTTTTGAAGTTACCTTGCATTACTCACCTTCTAGGGTTGCTTCAAAGTTGTTTCTCTCAATTCCGTCATCATTTCAGGATTGGGTCTAAGCACTCTGACATTCTCTTAGTTACTTTTTCCTTGCCACTGTTCAATACCCAGCATGCACAGCTTAATGGATGAAAGATTCATTTCAGCTCACAGTTTCAGGAGATCTCAGTCCATTCACGAGTGGGTGGCTGGGAAATGATGGAATCACATGGCAGGGCTTGGACCAGGTCAGGAACTGGAGCCAGAGCTGGAACCAGTGCTCCAGAGACGTAGATCCTTGAAGCATGGCAGAACAGAGCCAGATCTGGGAGAAAGGGTGGGACCAGCACAGCCTCCTCCAGGTCAAGCCCCAAGCACCCACTCCTTCCAGCTAGGCCCCACCTCCCAATAGTACATGGTATCCACAGGTACATGAGGCTTTGGGGGACACTCCAGACCCGAACTACCACCGTCAGGGTCACCTGAAGGCTTTTGTTTCCTTATCAACGACTCAGTCTCTGTTAGCCACTTTTCTCTCATCTGCAAAATGGATATAATAATGGTGCCTTTTTTCATTGTGTTGTTTGGGAGTTAAATGAAATAATTTACATTAAAATCAATACAATGGCAGGGATATAGAAAGGGCTTAACAAACATTAGCTGTTATTTATGACTGGGATTTCTGTCACAACTCTGTGTCTTCGAGAACTTTATGAACTTTTTGTCTGGGGCTGCTAATTATCCCTAGATTTAGTGCTCCCTCTTGACGCTAGTGAAAGGGATTGCATTTTCCCTGTGGCTCACCAACAGCACACTCCGTGATCCCAAGGGTCATATGACATCTGCCTCCAAGAGAAGAAAGCAGATGGCCTCTCAGTATCTAGATATCAAGGTCTTGTAGCAGGCAGGGGCAGTGACACCTGCTCGTGCTACCATGATCGGTCTCCAGCCTTTTCTTTCTTATCCTCCCTCTTCCTTCAGAATAAGTGATGTGTTGTTTTTGGCTCTCCTCTATGAGCTTGTCAGTCTTTCAACGGATACTGTGATGTGGTAGGTGAGTGTAAGAGCGTGATGTTGGCAAAAGATACACACTAGGGGTGTGTGTGTGTGTGTGTGTGTGTGTGTTCAGGAATATTTGTGAAGACAAAGGCTGAGAGGAAGTGGAAATGTTGGAGAAAGACATTGGAGCCAGTGAGACAAGGGAGAAGAGGGGGATTAGAGCATGGTAATGCACAGCGGGGCAGTGTGGATGGGGAGAGACCAGAGGGATGAGGTGGAGGACCCAAGTGTGAGTAAGTGAAAGACAAAAATAAAACAGTGATGGTAGGAAACAGATTTGTGGAAAGGGGAAGGAGGTATGGGGGAAAGGGACTGATGAGAGGCTGGGAAGGAGATGGGATAAAAATGATTAAGATGTAACATGTGTATGCATTAGTCTCTCGATTTTAATGTAATTATTTTTATTGAAAATTCATACTAACAAAAAGAATAGATTTGGGGAAAATAGGGAGAGAATGCACAGAGGAGCTAGAGAAAGCATCAGAAGGATGTGGGTGAAGAGAGGCTTCTTGATTAAATGTTGGTCTGAGGGCAGTTTATAGGGCTGTTAGGATCAGACATATCAGAGAAGGAGGATGTCAGAGGTAAATATTCATAAAAATTAGATTTTGACCACCATTTTGTTTTTGGGTGAAATAAGTGGAACTAATGCAGAAAGATTTTTTTGTTCAAGTATCTCTTAAATATCTACATTGTGCCGGGTTTCTTGCTTAGTGCTATGAACTTAGTCCCCAAGTGAGAAGGATTCCTAAGGAAATTTCTCTTGGTAGTCTGAATGTCAGGTGTGTATAAACCTGAAAAATCCTCCTCAATCTGTGTCCTGTCCTGCATTTTGCAGAACAGATGTAGACACTGGGAGAGGTAATGGTTGTATGTGGAGCTGGGATTCTCTGCATTTTTGCTACTCTATTACAAGAACAGAGCAGATGTTTACGCATGATGTACTATCAGGTGCTTACTCGGGTTTGGACAGAATTCCCAAAATATTTAGAGGGAGTGAAACAAATGGACAACAGGACATTTTTCTTGAGAGTCTGATTTATTGGCCCACATAAGTTACGGCGATTACCGAAGGTGAGAAGTGGAGGATGGGAGGGGTCTTGGTCAAAGGAGACACTTCAGGTAAGCAAGAGAAATAAGTAACTATAGTTAATAATATATACTTAAAATTGCTGTGAGAATATATTTTAAGTGTTATCATCACAAAAAAGATAGGTATGTGAAGAAATACAGGGTTTCCTTTGGTCTCACTCTGTTATCTATGCTGGTCCTGAACACACTGTGTGGCTCAGACCTCAAACTCATGGCAGTCTTCCCTGCCTCAGCCTCCTGAGTGCCAGAATTACAGGTGTGCAGCACCATACCCAGCTTATGTGGTGCTGAAGAATTAAACTTGCTAGGCAAGTGCTTTAAGCACTAAACTACGTCCCAATCCCCAAGAAATATGTGTGTTAATTGAGTTTATACTGTCATATCACAGGGTACTATACATATATAAAATATACAATAAATATACAAAAATTTGTTAATTAAAAAGAAGACATGAGTCATTATTGAGGGTATGTCACTTATGGGACTCTCAGTACCTCTGTAGTGGAACTAATACTGGTTTAAGATTATGATGCTCAGCGTCACTAGGTGTGCCTAGCATCACTGGGAAGGATGTTCGCTTAGCACTCTGGGAGGTGTTTTCGGTGATTCTTTGGGTGCCCGTGTGCTCCCCTTTCCCAGTCCTTCCCACAGGTGCAACGTCATCTCCAGAGCTTTGTTAGCAGCTCCGCAGCCCTCCCCACTCCCCTCCCCACACTGCCTTTCATGTTCCACTGTTGGGGTCATATGACATCATTAAAATTATAAGCAGAGAGCAGGACTTATTTTTATGAGGTCTTATATTAGGTATCTTACTGTTTTATTGTGAAGGGATTTGTAACAACTAGTGGAGCTGGGAGACGTAGTCCTATACATTTTCTTCAAAAGTAAATGCATGTGTTTTCTGGTGGGTCTTTTATTTCTGTAAATTTGTGGTCATTATTTTAACATAGAGTCGGAGTGATGCCACCAGTCCTTCCTTTCTGTGTTTCTCCCAGAAAAGCTCAGATTCTCCTTTAAGTAGGCATTGAACAAAAATTTAAAGTATACCGGCTTGGAAGATGTCAAAATATTAGCTTCCTTGAGGCCTTTGCTTGTCGGAATCCGCCCTGTTGCTGTAGTACCTGGGGTCGCACTGCTATGTTCCCACAGCCGCCACGCTCTTTGTAAGTGCTTCTGCCTGTGGAGAGGGGTACACTCTTAGATTGAAGGTTGCATTCTTTTGTGGAGCATCTTTCCTGGAGCTCTCTGAACACTTTTCTCAGAAGATCTATCTAGTTTTTACTGGTAGTGTCTGATTATTGTATTGCATTGTATTATTAGTACTTACACTCTTCATTCTCTCCTTACCCTTTTCGTGGTCTTTCTTTATGTTTCCCTCCAGAGTCTAGAATCACTGACCTTTCCCCTAGTTCTAAGAGCTGGCAGGTCATTAACCTCAGAAGGAAATGGTTTTTACTTGAGTGCTGGGAAAGCTAAGACAAGAAGGGCTCTATGTTTAACACATTTTAGCAGCAAGGAGACTTGATTTTTTTCCTGAGAGTTAGGGAACAAGCAGCGTGTGTGGGTGAGACGTGCTGTTAGCCGAACTAGCAGAGGGCATGGGTGTGGCACGTATTGACTTCCTTTAGTCAGAACACTTTGTCCAGGGGCTTCAGTGCTTCCATGAATAAGGAGATCTGGGCATGAGCAAGAGTCGCTTATACGAAATTGCCTGGTGTGTTCATGGAGTGTGAGAAGTTCATGAACAGGGTGATGGAAGTTGTCCATTTTGGTTTCATTGGCTACTCTGTGCCATTGCCAGTAGGTGAAATGTGAGTCTGGGTCAGAATGGGGAAATATGTCCCTTAGGTGCGTTCTGGGTTTCTAACTGGAATCCACTTCCATGCGTTGGGAGCCACAAGTGCAAGTGTCCTATGAAATATCCAAGGTAATAGTCAGATAAATCCAGTCAAGTTAAACTATATTTTTGCTGGGCTGGAAGAATGCCATAGTGGTTAAAGCAGTCGCCTTGCAGTGCAAGGCTCTGAGTTCAATTCCCCAGCACCACATGGAACTGGGTGTGGTGGTGCACACCTGTAATCCAGCACTTGGGAGGCTGAGGCAGTCAGACTGTTCTTAGTCCAAGGCCAGCCTGGGCTACACCAGTGAGTTCAGGATCAGCCTGGGCTACATAGCAAGATCCTGTCTCAACACACACACACACACACACACACACACACACACGATTAAGCTAATATGTTTTCAAAAAGGACATATATAGGTACATTATTATGAACACATAACAAAGTAGTGTGTCTTAAGGAGGTATTTTAAGGTTAAAACAGAAGGGCAGGGGAGGAAAATTCCTTTCAGTACAGGAGTAAAATCTCAGGGGAAGGAAGACACATAGGTGGGGTGCAAATAATACTTACGTAGAAATGGTGGAAGGAATGATAGAAAGTAGGGTGGAGTCAAATTCAGGAAGCAGGATAATTGGAGGGAGGTGTCCCCTCTATTGGATCTTGAAAGATAATCACCAGGGGTATTCTGTATGCAAATGAAGCACAAAAGGCCAGAAACCATTCCTATCCCTGTGAGCATTCTACACGAGAATCCCCTGGAGAGTTGGGCAATTTAGAACGTTCTTGCTTTCATGCTGTCTGATCACACTCAGTGTGCTTCTGTTTGTGTCGCTTTCAGTGGATGCATGGCTTCTAAGACATTCTAAAGAGGACCACCACACGCAGCATGACTCACATCAACTTGACCTTCTTCCACCCTGAAGTTTTTGTCCTACTTGGTGTCCCTGGCTTGGAGGCTTATCACATCTGGTTGTCAATACCTCTTTGCTTCATGTATGTCACTGCAGTTCTAGGGAACAGCATCCTGGTAGTGGTCATCATCACAGAACGTAGCCTTCACGAGCCCATGTACTTCTTTCTCTCCATGTTGGCCATTACAGACATCCTGCTGTCTACTACTACTGTGCCCAAGGCCCTAGCTATCTTTTGGCTCCATGCCCATGACATTGACTTTGATGCCTGTGTCACCCAAGTCTTTTTTGTCCACACGATGTTTGTCGGGGAGTCAGCCATCCTGTTAGCTATGGCCTTTGACCGCTTTGTGGCCATCTGTGCCCCTCTGAGGTACACAACAGTGTTAACGTGGCCTGCGGTGGGAAGGATTGCTCTGGCCATTGTCACCAGAAGCTTTTGTATCATCTTCCCAGTTATCTTCTTGCTGAAGCGGTTGCCCTTCTGTCGAACCAACATCATCCCCCATTCCTACTGTGAGCATATTGGCGTGGCCCGCCTAGCCTGTGCAGACATCACCGTTAACATATGGTATGGCTTCTCCGTGCCCATTGTCATGGTCATCCTGGATGTGATCCTCATTGCTGTGTCTTACTCATTGATCCTCCGTGCAGTGTTTCGTTTACCCTCACAGGACGCTCGGCACAAGGCTCTCAGCACTTGCGGGTCCCACCTCTGTGTCATCCTTATGTTTTATGTTCCATCCTTTTTTACCTTGTTGACCCACCGCTTCGGGCATAATATTCCCCGCCATGTCCATATCCTATTGGCCAATCTATATGTGGTGGTTCCTCCAATGCTCAACCCCATTGTCTATGGTGTAAAGACTAAGCAGATCCGGGAGGGTGTAGCCCACTGGTTCTTCAGCATCAAGACTTGGTGCTGTGCCTCACCTCTGGGCTGATAGATTCCCGTGAATCTTCGTGCCAAGTTTTATCTGGAAAACAAGATGTGAAATACATAGATTTCTTGGACTTCTAAGGTTTCTCTTGATGTTCTCTCTCCTTCTAAAATCATCCTTATCCTGCCTCAAATTTTCTCTCTTTTAACTACCTTTTTGTTTCCTTGCATGTTTTCTCTGACTGGTTCACACATTCCTCTCTACAACCCAGAAATGATAACTAAGTATACATACCTCTGATATGAGCATTTGGTGTCCTCAGTAGGCTGGATCTACTCCAGAAACATAGGGAACTGAATTTCACATTATGTAAGATTATAAGCAAAAATAATTTTGTATTTAACACCTGGAGGAATTCCAAATTAAAAAAACACCTCCAAATGTGCATTGATTATTTGTATAGACTCAATTAGCTCTATATCCACTTCCTCAATGGCAGGTGTTTTAAAAACAGCTACACACGTCTTTCAGCCATCTGGACCACTCCATCTCTTACTTCACTTTTAACTCAAGAAATACTTTCCCGGTGAAGTCTCTTAACGTCTCTACACAAACCAAGTTCATATCCTTGCATGACTTGTGCCCCTAATCTCTAAGTGTTCACAGTTAGTTGAAATGATCTGTTCATTCTTCTCACTGTAAATTCTTTGAAATTAGAAGAGTGTGCATCATTCATATTTGTACCTTCAATTAAAAATGCCTGGTATATAATAAATATTTCAAAAATGAGTGAGAATAAAATTACTTGTCTGAACTGTGAACTTACATCTCCAAGACACAGAAGTGATCGGTGAAATTAATTCACAAAACCAGCAATTAATAAACGCAGTCCTTCCAAACACAAAGGATTAGGTGTCGATTGGTGTCTTCCATATAACGTAACCATAAATACCTACACAATAAACGTCCTAACGTAAGAGAGATTAGGAAGGGGGGTGATTTATTGCTGGAAAAAGGCAAAGACACTAAGAATGGGAAGGAAGGGGGAAGAAGAGGAAAAAGTCAAAAGGGAAAGAAAAAAGTGGTCAAACAGGATATATAGGGACACAAATTCCCAAGTTGTATGTTATCAACATATAAATGAATCTGTAGATCAAGCATATTTAAAAAAGTTCACTTAAAAAAATAAACAAACCAAGACCTCAGGGAGGCAATTGAGTGTCATGGAGGAAAATAACTGCTGCCCTGCACTACTTAACGTCTTACTTTAGTGCTGTGACTCGGAGACCACAGCATAGATGAAGTAGAAAAAAAATGGGATACGCTTGGTTCTCTCTTTCATTTAACTTTTGATCATCCCTAGTGTTAGGAATTACAGTAGAGTGTTCTTGGCCTGGTTAGCAAAATTACTTTCTAGACCCTAGTTCTTATATACATTTCTAGGAAAAGCCATCTACCCTCATTTCTCTCATTTATACTAATGAGTTCTATATCTTTACTTTTTTAAGTGTAAAACTCTTTCGAGTTGCCTCCTCCAGAACGTCGAACTCTCACAAAAGCCAAATGAAATCAAAACCCTGGAGTGTTTCTTAGCTTCTTCCTTTGAGGCCTGCTGCTCAAGAGGCTACAGATCGGTACTTCCATTGATGGTACCACTAGATAGGTGGAAGATACTTAGAGTGAAATCAAGACTCAAGTTCTCTTTCACTGTTTTTATCTATAAAATGTGTACCATCACATGATTGTGGTCTTAATTTACTTTTTGTTGCTGGGACATAATACTCAACATCTACAACTTAAGGGAGGAATATTTATTTTAGCTCAGAGTTTCAGAAGGTTACAGTCCATTCCTGGGTGGCTGGTAATTGTGGGAGCTTAGGTGTTCACAGCATGGCAGACAGAAGCCAAGTCAGGGAGGAAGGGCGGAACTGGCACCTATTCCTTCAGGCATGTCCCAGTGATCTGCCTCTTTCGGGTCAAACCTCAGTGTTTTATCCTTTCTGGGTTAAGCCCTGGAAATACCCCTCCAGGCCACACACCCAGCAATGTGCCACACATTCCTAATCTACCACATACCCATAATCCACCCCTCCTGACCAGGCCCTACCTCGTAATGGCATATAAAATCCATAGGTAATCTATAACATCCAAATGCATGAGGTTTTTGGGGACATTCTAGATTCAAACCATAACATTTCACAAACAGGTTAAATGAGATAAACACACACACACACACACACACACACACACACACACACACACACACACAATTACATATAATTCTTAGCTTATATTGTGGAAAATATTTTATTAAAAGTTATTAGTATTGTTAGTCTCCTATTTAATGATACTTTTAGCAATTATGATCTGTCATATCTCACCTCAGATATTAAATAATATCATAACTGATGTAAATGTTTTTAATATTTTATGCTTTTGCCTAAAATATAGCGACTTTAAGTTAAGCATTGTAGAGGTAGAGATAATTCCCGTGGAAGATTCTTTTTTTCTCACAGAGTATTTTTCATAGTATATTCTGCAGAAGTAGATATTAAACCTAAATGGATGCTTTACAAGAACCCATGGCCCACTAAGTGGAAATTGCTGATATTCTGTGTGTCATACACACATCTCTCCAAGAGAGGGTTAGAGTTTACCACATTTTCCACATTTCTGTCATCATACATGTTCGTTTTCATGTCAATATAATTTTTGTTAGTAGTATACCATTTAAATTTCTAATGTAGTCAGCCTAGCATACCATTACTAGAGTTTGAAAACTACAGAGCTATAGAGTATACAGTAAACTAAGCATTAATTTAATACTGTGGTCTGAACTTAGTCTTCTGTCTCTATTTCAAAATATACCACTATATAATAATATATTCATATTTGGTGTGATAACATTAATGACAATAACAATCGTGAGAGCAGCTAATATTCATAAAGAGGTCAACCCAGCTAGGAGCCATGGGAAGTGCTCTGCCCCGTTAAAAGGTGCTGTTGCTATCTTTAAAATTCAGAGGTGCTGGACACCGAGCATAAATAATCCAAGCCACACAACTGGTGAGTGACAGAGGACTGAAGTCCACATCTCTGTAATTTCAAACAATCTCTCTGAGTCAGAGATAATCATGTCTTCTGAGTCTTTACAGCAGTGACACTCATGGTCTCAGCATCGACTACGCTGTTTATGGACAGTGCTTGTGTGTAATTCTGGCACTTGGGAGGCTGAGACGTGAGGATTGCTATGAGTAGGTCTGGGCTACACAGTGAGTTCGGATTCAGTCTGAACTACAGAGTAAGGCCTCGTGAAAGAAATAAAAGAAGGAAAAGAGGAAAGAAAGAAAGAGACCAACATTTAAATACTTGAATTCTGTGACTCCAGAGAATATGTTTCTCTTGGCTAGATATGTATATTTATAGATTGAAATGTTAGTGAGGTTATTGAACTCTGGACCCTTCATTGTTAAATATTATATAATTTTATGACTGAAAATCACGCACACACACACACGCACGCACACACATGTACGCACTCTACTCAGCTCCTGATCTACAGTTTCTTCTTTTTCTCTGCAGGTGTCTATGCACTTTGAGGCCTTACAGGTCCAGACAGAGATATTGACTAGCAGCAACTCAAAGCCACTCTATGGCCAGGAGTAAGAGATAAGGACTCCTTAGTTGCAGATGTAGTGTGTTGAGAGTGCTGGAAGGATAGAGTTTGACAACCTATGCCCTCTGGAGGCTGGTTATGCTGGGGTCCACTTGTCTTTAATTAAACCAGGCCCTCCCTAAAAAATAATAGGGAGGAAGCTGTGTCCTGACCCAAGGGATTCCCAGGATGAGAAACAAATACTGTCCCCTTTCTCTCCAGAGGCTGCATCTTGCAGTTTCTCTCACACGTTGAGAAAGAAATATCTTCTTAAATGGTGCAAATTTCTGGATAGGGGTGAATCTTTGGTTCCTAGGATTTTTATTTTCCTTGGAATAGGCCCAAGATCTTGTTGATTTAGACAAAATCTTCTCATGTGCTGTGGATAGTGTACTATAGTGTAAGTACTCATTTTAAGACAGTGTGAACTGTGGCAGATGTTTTTGTGATGCAGAATTGAAACCCACTTTAATGTACTTTTATGACATAAAAGTAGATGAAAAGTATTGCAATATTAAAAAGTAGCTATATTAAAACTCACAACTGTAAAAGTAAATGTTTATGCAAAATAGATATTTTTATTCTTTTATAGATTTTTTAAATTTTAGTGACTTTAGTGGAAGAAACTCATCACTAATAAATAAAAATGCATCCATAGAAAACATATAGCCATTAAAATTTGCTAAAAACATGTATATGGGGATTATCATCTTTCTTTTTGCCTCAAGTTCCAGAGTAGCTGGGTGTCATGTGTGCAGATTCTATCTCCATTTAAAATTTTGATATTTTGTGCATCATGGATTTTCATTTAATTTTTACTTTAAATTTTTTGTTAAAATATTATTTATGTTGATTGCAGAGGGGTTTTTTTTGTATCCCCTGAAGTTTTGTATCCAAGGTAAGTACCTTACTCGTCTCACCTTAGTTTTGGCCCTGGGAGAGTCAGCACTGGGGTCTGACCCACAAAGAAGTGAAGCCCCTGATAATGTCTTAATTTTTAGATTAAACCATACTAGAAATATTATTTTCAAGGTTGCTCTTTTTTGTGCTCAATCAAAAATGGCATTAAGACTTTTGCTTGCTCATAAAGTGTCTTGCCACATAGACAGAAAAAAGGATAATGTTTGACTTGCTTTTTTTTTTAACTTAATTATTTGCCATGATCAATATTTCTTTTTGTCTGAATGGAAATAAATTTAAACCTATTACACTGTAATACATATACCATAGCTTATTTATTGTCACAGTGATGGATATAAAATGGTAATAATTTATTTTCCTATTCTAATACTATAGAAACAAATATCCTTATAGATATATTTATATGTCCTCTTGCTTTAATTTCAGTAGAGTGTTACCAGAAATGAAGTAACTAGATTGATAAAATTGCATAATTAAAAATGGAAATCTGTTACCAAATTAGTTTCCAATATGGCTATACTAGAACCTATTTTTTTGTGTTTTCCAATTTTAATATGATTCTGTTTCTGTTTCTTTTTCTTTTTTCTTTTTTTTTTTTGTACTAGGCAATGAACCCAGGGCCTACACATGAAGCTTTATCCCTAGCCCATTTTTAAAATATTTATTTTGAGGCAGGATCTCATTAAGTTGCTAAGTTGCTCAGACTGGACTGGAGATTGTGAACCTTCTGCCTCAGTTACCTGGAGTGCCAGGATTATAGGCCTGTGCTAAGCCTGGCTCTGTTTTTTTATTTCTTAAAAATTTCATAAGAGTGAGCATGTATGTATTTATATATGTATATGTATGTATGCCATCTGTTTTTCTTGGGATGTGAATGCTTGTTTCTGTTCGCTGCACATTTTCTAATTTTTCGTTATTTATGTCACCCTTTAATATTTAAGGGTGTTAATCTTTCTCTCTAACATATTTTGTATATTTTTTCTCATAGAATTGTTACTTACCCTGACTACATTTTTATATAATCGAATCAGTCAATTGCTATTTTGTATGAAATTTGATTCTTTTATCTTATGTAGAAGGTCAGCTCCCCACATATTTCCCCATGTTTTCTCCTAAAAATTTCACTTTAATTTTTTATAGTTTTGCTTTTAAAAGTATGCTTTTAAAATTTATCTGAAACTTCTATTTTCTCACTGAATGGGCAGGGAATATTTATTCTCTTATCAGGGTCTGAATGTGAGAAAGATTTCTAGATACTAAATATTTAATTTGTAAATTGGGAGATCCTTAGCATTTTAACAAATTCAAAAGGTAGAAAAATATGTTTCAGATTAAGACAAAAGCTTGGGAAGAGTTATGAAAATTGAAAAACTCAATTATTGTGTGCAAAATAATTAGCAACTTAATTTATACCTTTGTTCTTATGCCTAAAGGGATGGGATGGGATTGTGGAAGCAGAGTGCTTAAAGGAGCATCCGCCTGGGACAAGAGTAGGGAAATGAGAAAACAGGGCTGGGTATGGGTTCTAGACGTTGCTCAGGTGTGGCCTGGCGCTCCTCTTTATACTTGCAAAGGTACAGTGGGAGTTAAGCGTAAAGTGTACTCTAAATCAAGACATGAATGATTGATTCCATGATGTAGCGTTTGATTTTTAATGGAATTTGCAGTCAGCTGTCCCTAATCTCTTCCCGTGTTTAGTCTTCGTAGGGAGACTTGGAAAGCAGGCATGTTTGGTGCTAATGTCACTATCTTCCGCCCCACGGTGTCCGTCCTCCTTGGCATCCCGGGACTGGAGCAGTATCACCTCTGGCTCTCTCTTCCCTTCTGTCTCATGTACATCACAGCGGTTCTGGGGCGTGGAGCTCTCATCGTTGTTGTCCTGACTGACCGCGTCCTTCATGAGCCCATGTCTGTCTTCCTGTCCATGCTGGCTGGAACCGACGTCCTGCTGTCCACTGCCACAGTGCCTACGGCCCTGGCCATCTTCTGGTTCCAGGCTGGGAGATAGCCTTCCACGCCTGCGTCACACAGATGTTCTTCGTCCACGTTGCCTTTGTGGCTGAGTCAGGAATCTTGCTGGCCATGGCGTTTGCTCGCTACGTGGCCACGTGTACTCCTCTGAGGCACACAGCCGTCTTAACTCCCACGGCGATTGCAGAAATGACCCTGGCCATCTGGGGGCGAAGCACGGGGACTATTTCCCCGATCATATTCTTGCTGCAGAGGCTGCCACACTGCCGGACCAGTATCATCCCTCACTCTTACCGTGAGCACATCGGGGTGGCCCGATTGGCCTGTGCTGATATCACTGTCACCATCTGGTACGGCTTCTGCGTGCCGATGGCATGCATCAGTTCTGGTAGATGTTGCACTCATCGGCGTGTCCTATACGCCGATCCTCCAAGCTGTGTTTAAGCTTCCTTCCCAGGACGCCCGACATAGAGCTGTGAACACCTGGGGTTCTCACCTCGGAGTTACTCTCCTCTTCTTTGCACCGTCCTTCTTCACGTTCCTTTCCACCGCTTTGGCAAGCATACCCTCACCACGTCCACATCCGGCTGGCAAATCTCTATGTCTTAGTTCCGCCGATGCTTAACCCCATTATCTATGGGGCAAAGACCAAGCAATTCGCCATTTTCTGTTTTTCTTCACTTGCCTGCCTTTTATCAGATATAAAATAGTCCTTTGTTTGGAACTACTTTTTGTAGGAATCTTGGATATCAGATTTATTATATTATTCTAGATTTTTGGACTTATCACTTACAATCCTAGAGCACAGCCTCATTTCTCTCCCATTTCCAGATCACATGTCTTACTCCCTACAAAAAATGAGGAGGGCAGAGAGGAGAAATACTAAAGATGGAACAAAGAGAAAGGGAGAGGGATCTCACTATGGAAACCTAATATAAAATAGGCAATAAAATGCAAAGATGAGGACAGAATTACATTTCTTCCCTCACCTCTGAACATGCAGGTCTTTTGACTATCTTATTTATTTATTTATTTTTTGACAGATTTTTGCTCTGTAGTCCAGTCTGGTCTTAAATTCACTCTGTAGTCCAGGCTGGCCTCAAACGCATGGCGGTCCTCCTGCTTCTGCCTCCCAAGTGCTGGGATTGCAGGGGTGCGCCACCGCGACCAGCATGACTGGTTTATTTACTGTTTCAAAGGGACTCTGAAGGAGCTCTCAGGCTGGCAGTTTCTTTTGTATTTCCTTCTAGTTTTATGGCTGCAGTTACTTCTGTTCCGCCTGTTGTCCAGATTAGATCACTGTCTGTTGTGGTTTGAACCTGAGGTGTCCCCCAAAAGCCTCCTGTGTTAGAATGTGGTGGGATATCCATGGAGATGTGTGCTGTGCGTTGAACATTTTTTCATTAATTTTCTGACCACGTGTACCTTTTGATCTGAGAATTGTCTGTTCATTTCAGTGGCCCAGTTTTTTATTGGGTATTCGATTTTGAGGGGTCTATTTTCTTCATTTCTTTGTATATTCTAGTTACGAGCCTACTGTCTGAAGAGTAGGTAGTAAACCCTTATTTCCATTCTGTCTGTTCTCTGTGCACTCGCTCTGTGCATAGTTTCCTTTGCTGTGCAGAAACTTTTTAATTCGACATAATCCCATTTGTTGATTCTGGGAGTTCTTTGGCATCAGGTGTCCTATTGAGAAAATCCTTGTCCCTGTCTTCAGGATTTGTATCTATTTTGTCTTCCAGAAGATTCAGTGTTTCAGTTTTGATATCTTGGTCTTTGATCAATTTCATTTTGATTTGGGAACGTGGCAATAAGTGTGTTTTTAAGTTCATTCTTTTGCAAGTGGGTAGCCAATTCTTCCAGCATCATTTTTTGAAGACGCTATCCTTCCTTCAGTGTGTGTTTTTGGTCTTTTTGTCAAAGATCAGATAGCTGACAGTACTTCAGGTTGTCTCTGACCCTCAGTTTTTTTTCCATTGGTCAGAAAATCTGTTTCTCGGACAATACCAAATGATTAAAAAAAATCACTGTTGCTTTGTGTCATGGTTTGGATCTGGAGTGTCCCCCAAAAGCCTCATGTACCTATGAATACTGTGTAGTATTGGGAGGTGGGGCCTGGCTGGAAGGGGCGGATGCTTGGGGCTTGACCTGGAGGGGTGTTTGCTGGTTCTGCCCTTCCTCCCAGACTGGTCTCAGTTCTGCTTGTATCTGTGCTTTACCACTGGT